>NSDO01000171.1:8910-92653 GCA_002286825.1 Lagenidium giganteum | reverse complement strand
CCAGCACGTGAATGACCTTCTTTGTCGGCGCACTTGCAAACACGTCACCAATCTCATCGGCTGGATCCATCTCTCTGGATTCAGTCATAATCGCACTGATTCCATCGGGAGTCTGGTTTTGCTTCAAAAGCTTCACGTCCGGGTCCCGTGACGGTAGCCAGTCTTTATCGGACGTGAGCCAATTTCCCCCTTATTCGCAACGTACAGCGTCAGTTGGTCCGCATCGCACGTGATCATCGACGGCTTCTTCTCCTTGATCAATCCTTTAAATGCCACACTTTCTTTTTCTCATCGATATCCACACCAAAGACGCTCCCGTCTCCGATCACCACACACGTCAACGACTTCATTGCTTTTGCTGGCAACTTCGCGAATGAGCAAGAATGAACAGATTATTTTAGCCAATCAGATCACACCAATGGATTTTTTTTATATTTGACAAATATATTCCTCAATATATGGAAACTAAAAAATAGTGAGTTCATCTTGAGCGATAAAAATACATATATTGAAAAAACAATGTGTATGTACAACTTCCCAGAAAACCACCCAAAGGCGAGCCAACAGTGCGGCTCAAAAGGCGATTGGTGCCGACACCACGCGAAGTATCAACCAGCAGTTGATGAACCAGTGATTGCTGAACTAGTAGCTGCTGAACCTGTAGTTGCTGAGCCTGCAGTTGCTGAACCAACGATGACCAAGTCTATTGAAGAAATTTWTGGTGAGCATTGCATTCAGCACACCAAATCTGTTGATAAATACGATCAACCCAAGTTGGGAGATTCACGCGTATTGTCACCAAGTGATTGGATCAAGTCGAAGATGCACACAGTTGGTGATTCCATCGACTACAAGCACAGTGATGATGTCACACCTGACTTTGGAAGAGATGGATACACGTACCTCTTGCAATATCAATTCGAAGAGAACGATAGTTCGCAGTTTCTTGACAACTTCTTCTTTAAGTCCAGTGAAGACCGTGAATCATTCGAACAAGCAAACATTAAATGCGGTGTGGAATACGTTCTCGCAACTAAGTCCTACGATGAGCGATTGTATCAATTGTGCATGATGATTCGAGGCGATTGGTTCTGCAACAGCCAAAACGTGTGGAATCTCGCTGAATTCTTTGCTCGTCAACCTCATTCTGATTGGTATTTGATGCGCAAGACCTATCTCTGTGTGCTCAAGCAAAACGTAGAACGCTTCAACAAGGAGTTTGCTACAAAAGAATTCGATGGCTGGTTTGATTCAAAGTATCATCCATCATTGAACGAAGGTAAACTGAAGGGAATTGCTGCTGGTTGTGATTCTGCCGCATACAAGCAATGGAAGGATGAATATGAAGTCAAGGAGCCAAGCAAAACACTCAGTTCAAAGTCTTTTGAGCTATCTACAATTGCTCAAAACTTCGAATTGACATTCAAATCTGAGCGGAAGTTGGCAACATTAACTCAACTGGTGGAATTAACGGGTCAAACAATTGATGACATGCGTCTAGCTATGGTTGATACATCATTTGAGATCGATGAGCTTGAGTATTGGGCGGAGAAGTATCTAGCGATCGAGAACAAGCCCAATCGTGACTTTGATTTAAATTTCAGTACTTTCGAGAAGATACTGAAAACGACCAGCTTCGAGTCTCTTCATTTGCTGAAACGGTTTGTCCTCTACTTCATTCACGAGTTCTACGTCTTTGAAGGATCCGATATCACCTACTACAAGCGTAAGCCAACGGAGGACGATAATTCTGTGATCAAGGCATATGATCCTAAGAACTTCTTCAAGGTGCAAATCCAGTTCATTGAACACAAGAAGTCACGTTCCACCAAACTATCCGACCTCCTCAACACGATAACAAGTTTGCAAATACTGTCTGCAAGTGGGAACATGATCCAATTGACATGGAGACATTTAGCTTAGCAAATCCACTACTGGCAAAGGATCTTCACAAAGAAATTACCGAATCTGACTTGCACCCAGTGTTAGTCGATTACCTCAAGCGTATTATTTGCTTCAATCATCCTGAAAGGTACCAGTGGTTGATGGAGTATATCGGTAGCTTTTGCCATTATCCAGACAGCAAGACGAAGGTTATGCTCGTGTTGTATTCAATGGAGAAACAGATTGGCAAGTCGAACTTCTTCAAGCTTCTTACGAGTCTTCTTGGAACGGCAAATACTCACATGACTCAGCATCTTACCAATGTCTTCGGAGAGCGTGGATCACCACAACTTCGACATAAAAAATTGTGCTGGTTTGAGGAAATTGCTGGTGATAAGCGCTCGTTTCGTAATTGTCTTGAGCGAATGAAGTCTGCAATCACCGATTCCGTGCAATCCAGTCGAAAACTCTACCATGAAGAAGAAGTACATGGCAACATCACTGAATTTATTGGTACTTCCAACAACTTGATTGGCATCGTCGAAGACAAGATGACAATTTTCGATGTAAATCCAGCGGAACAGCACAACAAGGTCTATTATGGCAAGCTGATTGATGATGTGATCAAGAACGAGAATGAGATGAACAAATTCTACACATATTTGAAGCAGTTTGCCAACCCCAAGCCAAAATCCTTCTTCCGAACGCCTATCTATGATTCAATGACAACTGCTAGCAATGAGGGCATTGTCAACTATGTCAATGAACTTAAGGAATCGGGATTAAATGGAATCGTACACGCTGAATCGCAGGGCCAATATCGCGTGGAGAGAGATGTTATGTATCAGCACTATCAAAGGTGGTGTGAGACAGCTGGTGAAGTCCCTGATAAGCGATCAAAATTTTGTGAGAAGATATCGAAGTTGGACGAGCGTATCACATTCAAGCGATACAAAGAAAGTGGAGCTACTCCTTATGGATTCTTCTTTCCAAATGATTTCAACCCAGTCTGAAGCTTCCTCCCTTCATGCGGCGAACGCGACGTGGATCAGCCATACCAACCCCAGTCACTTGCTTAATTCCCTTTCGGATCTCTTGACTGAATCCACCAGTCTCGGGAGCAGTGATATCAGCAACAGTATCCATTACAGAGCCCGCAATTGGCTTCCAATTATTTTTTAGGAAATTCCAAGCTTCCTTACCAACAGACTTGATTCCTTCCCAAAGGTTTCCCCAAAAGCCACTTCCATCTAGTCCAGACTGATGCGTGCGTAATACTTCACCGTGCGTCATATGAAGGGTAGTTCCCTTGCCCGATTCATATGCTTTCACAAGCTTCTTGTAAGTCTCGGGTCCAAAGTAGTGAGCGTGACCAGCATTGAGCTGTGCATGCGTTAATCGAACAGGTTTTCCATGCAGAACCTTTAAGGCCTGCGCGTGGCTAAGGTTGACACGGAACTCTTTATACATCTGTATATATAAGCACAAAATAAAAATGTCAAAGCCTAAATCCAAAAACCAAAATCTAGATGAACTGAAACAAATATTTATTCGCGATCCCGAAATGAGCAATGACAAGCTCTCCAAAGCCACCATGGAACTGTATGTGAGACAACTTCTCAGATTATACAAATCGGGGAAGGAGACTATGCAATGGGATCCAAAAGATTTCTTTGCTTGCATCCAATATCCCAACAAGTACGACGATGCAAATTTTCAGAAAGTGTATGACGCTCAGAACTCTGATATGATTGCTGAATTGATGCGTCTTTACAAGAGCAAGGAAAGTCTAATTCTCACTCTAAATGCACTCTGTAAGATGGTGAAGAATCGCTTCCGCGATGCATTTGGATACTATAATGCTGTCAGAAAGGTACTTAGCAAGCAGAACAAGTCGGAGAAATTGGATAATGAGCTGACACCTGAAGAAGAGAAGAAATATATTAGCTACGAGGAACTGATGTCTGTTCCGCAGAAAGTCAAGAAGATTCTTATGGATACATACGGTGAGGTCTTCCTTTCCAACAACGAGCTCAGTAAACTTACCAAAGCRAAGCGCCTTGCGTATCTACGGCTTGTCTTTGACTATGTCACTCTATATSTCAACGTCCATTATCCGTTGCGTCTCGTGTGGCCAACGGTATATTTGCGACCCGTGGACGCGGCCAATTATCTTCAAGGAACAAAGCTACATTTGAACAACTTCAAGAATGTCCGCCTRATRSGTGCGCAAGYTATTRATTTAGACGGATCCACGATCAACCKCATTGCACAATTTCTTCACTTCTTAATCAATTCTCTTGGACAATCACCAACAAAACTAYTATGGCGCGTTTACAACAATAGTCCAGGCGAATACGATAGTAATAMTGGATTCAGTTCAACTCTCTCAAAGCTTTTCGTAAAATACAATGGAAAGCCGATGAGCATGAACATGATCCGTCACATTGTTGAATCACATCTGATCCAATCACCAACGTATGCGAAGCTGACAAATCGAGAGAAACATGACCTTCACGCTAAGCTACTCCATAGCACGTTTGCCTGCCAATACAAGCTACAACACGCGGAAGAGCGTTTCAGCTGGCGCTGTTTCGACTGAGTGCTCGAAAGCAGAAATATCGCTTGCGGTGTGCATTGTATAGTACGAGATTGCTTTATATTGGGCAAGATAATAGATCGCCAGCAAAAAAATAATATGAGCGCAAAGACAATTATTAAATTATCTCGAACAACAGATGATCAACTCATGAAACTCGCGAATTCGCTTAGCGCCAACGTAGATCAAATCGATTTTAAGCAAAATTTAGACAAGAACAAAGATTACTGTATTATCAACATGGGGACGCCGAAGATTGGGGGAACGCATTGGATCGCGATCTCCAATAAGGACAAGTGCTACTTCGATCCATTGGGACTTCCGCGTCCTCGTGTCATCCCAAAGAACTACTCTTATAGAGAAGTTGACATCCAAGATCCTCAATTTGGTCACTGTGGACAATATTGCGTGCTTTGGCTTTACTATTTGCAGCACGGGAAAGAAGAAGAGTTCTACAAGCTGTTCAAGCAGCAACTATGATCTTGAATACGGTGACAAAGATAGTGAATGTCCGCAATTGCATTTTCCAAATCTTCATTTTCATCGATGTTATTGGGCTCATCCTTAAGCAGACGCTGCAACACTGACTGTAGCATTCGCGCAATACTCAGCAATTCACTCCGCATTGTTTTCTATATATCAGTATGACTCTCAGGATGAAAAAAATATAGCAGTTACTTCATACTGCGCTTACAATCTATCTTAATCCGCTTGAGAGTTTGATCTCTGAGATTTTTTTGCTTCATGTTCGGCAAGGTTTCAAGAGTCGGACGAAAGATTTCAATTTGTGGCTGGGCTAATCGATCCGCTGCCGTTGGTTTGTAGTAGTCTTCATCGATATGAGCTGGCGCGTCAATTGTTTCATCATCAACATAATCTATTTCCATCGCTGCTATATATTATCAGACATTTCTGAAATATATTCAACATAATGTAGAAACGATGTAATTACCTTCATATTTGCATGTGTCGTGTTTACAATTGACGCTCAGCGCGTATCGGCTCGCCACGAATATCTCACAGTGTTATTATCTATATCTATAAGTCTCTAATTTTTTTGTCCCTGGCGAAAAGAATATCACCGTCTAAGCACTCTGTTTCTCCAGCCACCGTTTGTGTTTCAGCGATCGAATGTGAACATGGCGATTTGCAGCAGAATACTTACCACCACACTCGCAATTGGATCGGGTTGCCAATCGCTGTTTAGAAACTGCTTCCCATCTTTGCTTATTCGCCTTATAATATTGCTTGTTGTAGGCGCTAATGCTATCTTTATTATTCGACCGATAACCCTTCTTACGCAGATGATCTATCGTAGACGCATTATTTATATTTACTGCTGTTTTTCTAAATTTTGCAATCCAGAGCTGCTCATAAGCTTGAAGATGCTGTTGGTCGACAAGCTCATACTCCTTCACGAGAGTGATCTTGAATTTATCAATGCCATGATTTTAAAGTATGGAAAAATTGACATATGTGTATGCTTGCCTTCAACCCAGCGTCGAAAGTTATTTTTGTGTCCTTGCCAAAGCCATGATAACTTGTAGACAGTAGAACCAATGTAGCATAGGTCACTTTCAAGATGAATGATTCTGTAGACTCGACCGATCATTATATTCCTCAACTGGATCTCCAAATTGTATAGCTTCTATATATTGATGAGTATATTTATCATATATTTTTAATATCGAGTTCCGAGGTTCCGAAACCGAGTTCCGAACCGGTTCCAAAACGATGTCGTACTTACTAGAGCTGCTGTGGTGCTTCAATTCAATAGTGAATTGCAATTATTTGATGAATTGTGGGAACCCGGATTCCAAAATTTTCGGAACCAAATTTTAGTAACTAGAAGGGCTGTGGTTACATTGACATCTTCCGTTGGTGCTCGGGTTCCGAGTTCCTATACTTCTATATATATATAATATTTTTAAAGGGGGGGTAGGGGGTAGGAGAGAAAGAAGATATAGAGAGACAGTGTAGCGTTTTTTGTGGAACTTGGGAACTCAGTCCTGCATGGTGTATAAAACCTACCACGATCATGTGCTGGCTGCTCTCGTCTGGTGCCCCGGATCGCCAACCACCAACACTGTCTGCTTGTATAACCTGGCCGAACGGACGGCCGACGCGATGGTGTGGATACGAACGCAGCTCCGGACTCACCAGAAGCCGGACCTGACTGCACTTACGACTTGGAGGCATCTGGTTACCCTGAGAAAGCGGTTCCAAGCGACCGTCGACACGAAGCCTTTGGCTTCGAGCAGGTGCTAAAGGCGAATTACAGACTCCTGTGTGGGGGACGCGCCTGCCTCGGCCGTCCTCGCACCTTGGGCAGAGTGACTCATCGTTGAAGCACCGGGAACGCTTAGTGATGATCACTGCCAACGCGCGTGGCTTCAAGCAGACACATCGTGACAGCTGGTTTGCGATTGCGCGTCAGGATCAGCACAGAAAAAAAAGGTGGACGTCTTCTTCGTCCAAGAAACACATATCCAACAACATGAAGTGCAAGATCTCACCCGCCAGCACGCAGCAGGATGGGGGCGACGGCATGACCCCCTTCACCGGCTCGCATGGTGGAGTCCCAGTCCTGATGGCCGGAGCGGAGGGGTAGCGATCTGGTTCCCCCCCACCTCCCTGCTGACCAACGTCAAGGCATATGATGAGCAAAATTGGACGGCGCACTACATGGCTCTCACCTGCACGTATGGCACTGAGGAGCTACTACTGGTGAACTGCTATGCTCCGGCGATCCCCAAGGAGAGAGAATTGTTCTACCAAGACCGACGGGCGCACGATTGGCCAACCATGATGATCGTATTGGCAGGCGATTTCAACGCCACGCTTGCCGATTGTGATCGAAGCCACATCGTGACCCCGGCGCAGCGAAGTCCCCAACTGGAGCAGTGGGTTCGAGAGCTCCAAGTGTCGGACACGCTCAGTGCCTTCCACGGTGACGACACGTCAAGAGTTGACCTCATAGACTACATAGCTGATCAACACTCGTATCACTACGTCACTGAGGAAACCCAGCTCCGCTCGGCGCGCCTCGATCGCTTCTACATCTCCGCCGCCAAGCATTCCTGGGTCCACACGACGTACACACAGTCTGTTGGGGCGCTGTCCGATCATCACGCAGTGGTCACGCACCTGATCCACCCAGAGCACGCCAAGAGCAGCAAGCCCCGAGCGATGGTCTGGGCCAGAACGCAGAGTGTCCAGCGGGAACAGCTCAGCGCCGGTCGTGTCTTCCTCGCCCAAGTGCAGCGGTATGTGATGGCAGAAGGCAACACGTGCAAGCTCCTTGACCTATGGGACATCATCAAGCTTGAACTCCGAAGGGTACTGCTCCAAGCCAAGCACGAGGCCAACAGGCGCAGCCGACGCAAACGCAGCCACCGCATTGGCAACCTCACGGGTAGGCTGCGTGCCCTCCAACGCGCCAATCTGGCAGAACAGGCTGCGGCCGTCCACCATCCAGAGGGCGATCGCATTCTGGACCTCACTGCCAAATTCAACAACCTCAAGATCAGCGGGCACAGAGCACAACGGCATTAGATCTCCCAAACGCTAGGCCGACTGCTGCACGAGAGAAGGCGAGGAGCTGCCGCGCGGGACGAGGACCGACTGCCATCAAGGCGATGTATCGCAGAGTGTCGACCAAGTATTGCTCGACGGGATCCGCGACACTCGCTGATGCACCCGACCTAACTGGACGTGATTTGGCGGAGCGCATCCGGGACGACTGGCGACCGATTATGAGCCCCGACGACTCCGCGGCACTGTCATCACCACCGCGCGGAACGGCTCCTGGACCGATTGACGACAGGCTCTGTGAGCCCGTGTCGGAGCACGAAGTGCGGCGTGCGCTGCGACGCTGCAAGAGAGGCAAAGCCGCCGGAGCAGACGCCCTGGGCAATGATATCTACAGAGCGTTTGAATCGGAGCTCGTGGGTCTACTGRCTCTGCTGTACAATCAGTGCTTGAGTGAGGAACGACTGCCAACTTCGTTTGGGGAAGCGTATGTGACTTGCATACCCAAGATCAGTAATCCCCGCACAGGGCTAGACTTCAGGCCCATCTCGTTACTGGCAACGGACTACAAGATTTTCACAAGAGTGCTATCCACCAGGCTACGACCACTGCTCCCTAGCATGGTTCATCCTGGTCAATCCGGTTTCGTCCCAGGGCGTGACATCCACGCCACGATTGACGCCTTCCAGATACATCAGGCGAAGGAACGCGCAAAGCCGACCAGCGAAGCGATAGCACTGCTATTGGACTTCCAGAAGGCATATGACACTCTCAAGCGTGACTACATGCTCGAGGCACTGACGGCGGCCGGCCTTTCCCGGAAATTCTGCTCGATTGTGGAGGCCCTCCATTATCGCACACAAGCAACCTTTCTGGTCAATGGGTTCAGCAGCACGCCACTCACTGTCACGCGAGGCATCAGGCAGGGCTGTCCGCTCGCCCCTCTCCTATTCATTCTTGCGCTCAACCCACTATACACCCAGCTTTCCCTGCACCAGGGGATCCATGGCTTACGGCAACGGGACGAGGAAGAACCGGCCCCAGTGGAAGGCTACGCCGACGACACCACCCTGTACGTGGAAGACAAACCCAGTGTCACAAACGCGCTCGCAGTGCTTCAACAGTTCGGTCGCCAGTCTGGACTCGTGGTCAACTTGAAAAAATCGATGATCATCCCGCTTGGCCCCAAAGCAGCAGGCTACTCAGACCTCGGACTACCTGTCATGGGACCCAACGAGTACACCAGATACCTCGGGATCCAGGTAGGGCTGGCTCCTTCCCCGATCAACATCTGGCAAGTCGCGATCCGACAGATCCAGGCTCGACTTGCGCTGGCAACCCAGACCACGAATAATGCGATGCAACGCGCCCGCTTGGCCCGAGGATTCATCATGCCAAAGATCCAATACATTGCAAGGCATTCATGGCCTCCCAAGGCAATTCGGAAACAACTCCAGCGCCTCATTCAGAATTTTGTTTGGAGACACACCGCCGGCGACCAGGTGCGCAGTGCAGGTTGGCTCAACGCCGATGCTGCGGCGCAACCTCCGGCGGACGGGGGCATCGGCTTGCCTCGTGTGGACCACCTGCTTCAAGCCATGGCGGCAGCCTACGTCACGCGCTACGCCACGGCGGTGGAGGCGCCATCTGGAGCCAGACGCCGAACCCTTCAGCCATGTCAAGCGCGCCGACTCCCTGGCCACTGCCCCAGCATGCGCTCGATGGCAGCCGCCGGTCAAGCCGTCATTGAAACAGCGRATGCTATTCCCAGGGACGAAGCTGAACGGCAGCGGACTCAACAGGCGTGGGCTATCATTTCGCGACTCCACAAACAGCAGCGCGGCTGGCGCAACTCCAAGTATCTGTTTGATGTCAGGGAGCATTGGACCGACTGGAACGCAATTGCAAGGGCGGATTACGCACATCACGGTCGATTGATCGGGTCGGCGTTCGCGGAACTCGACCTGGCGCGGCCCGGCACCCTCCTGGGGCCCGATGGGTGCCCGCTCAACACCAGTGAACTCAGCCTGGTACTCAGGCCGGGGTCGCGGTTCAAGGATGTGGTCACCGTGGAATGGGWGGCTCCCGGGCAGGTACGCTGGCTGCCTTGCCAACACGCTTATCCTTTCTCAAGCGATCGCGTAGCCAAGCAATTCCAGCTCCTGGTGGACAGTATCTGCGCCACGTACCCACAAGTGGTTACGACACCGCTGCTAGCTACCCAACTACTTGMAACACTGGACGGGGACACCCTGGTGGAACTGGTCGCGGTGGAGGGAGGTGTGGGCATTCAGCGTATAACTCACAGCTCCGGAGCGGTCGAGACATGCTCGGTGAGGCATGTGCAGCAGCTCCGACGACTCMGTGTGACATGGTTCCAAGATCCTGGCGCGATTTGTGTCCATMCAGYGCTCTCCCCGACGCTCCAGATCTACAGCGGACACTATCCTKGCCACGTCACATACAAACKAGCGAAGACAGCTAGTGCCTGTCCACCACCCCCTCCCACCCCACCACGAGCCACGACGGCGCCAATGGTCCAAGCGGCCCTAGCGGAGCTCTCATGGTCCCAGCTACACGGGCTCCATGAGMTGACGGCATCAGAACTCCAAACGTGGCACAGGTTGAAGGCAGAATGCTGGCCACGGTGGAACGCGGACTCAAACTCGATTCACTGCTCGTGTCATGAAGCTCTGACCGACCCATACCACCAAGCGTGGYCCTGTCTCAAGGCGCAAACGGCTTGGGCTGTGCTGCGGCGTACGTGGCAACCGCTTATTGGGTCCATCCCTGAGGCCGACTGGTGCCATGCCATATTCGCTCTGCGGCTGAGCATGACACACCTGCATCTCCAAGCCGTTGACTTGACCCACGCCATCACTGACCCGACCCTCGAGATTCCCAGCATCGCCAACCGATACCTTCTCGATTTGTGGCAAGCGGATGTCATGACCACGATTGTCCACATCTGGCGGCGACACTGGGGCGACACGACCACCACGGCTCGAACAGCGACTGCTGACCAAGCGTATCTGCTCGGCGAACTGCGCAATCGGCGGGACCAACTCTTTCTGTCCCACACCCATGCTCGGCTACTAGCGCGCATCCTCCAGGCGATCCCTCCTGCGAACGACCCACAAGCTGCAGCGCGTGAACGAGACGTGCATCAGAGCACTCTCCCACCCGCCCCGCTGCAGCGCCTGGTCCCACGCCCGACCTCACCAAGGCCTGACAACGCGTCCTCCGAGACGGCAGAGCCACCGCCGAGGTGGCGTCGAACCGACATTCGGCGGTTCCTGGTTTCTGATCTCCCCGACAGATAAGTAGGTAGACTAGTAGACATGGCTATGTAAACGTTACCCCCCGGGGCGTACGTAATAGACCTCAACAACAACAACAACAACAACCTACCACGATCATAATTGTTGATGTTACATCGGTTCGGTGACATGAAACCGGTTCAAATCAGGTTTAGGAACTTTACGCACTACTTGATTTTAATGACTACAATCACTCTGGTGGTTCCTCGTTTAAAGTGACTAGTTCTGACAATTCCTAAGAATTCACATTAGGATTAAGTAACTTCGCGCGTTCTTTCTCTGAGCGTACGCTAGTGGACGGACTGCATTGATTAGGTTACGTCGTCCGCTCAACCTTTGCATAAAATGGCATCTAGAGTACCCCTAGACCCCCTTAGAGACCACGTTAATGTACCGTGTAGTACAAGGACATGCTCAAGAAGATTCCATTCCTGTCGGCCAAGCACATCGATTCGTCGGTCATCGAACTGCTGGTGCTGCACCTCCGCACGGTCGTGTACATGCAAGGCGATGTGATCATCCGCAAGGGCGAGTTTGGTGACTGGATGGGCTTTATCGGCTCGCGAGGATGCGTTGGGATTCTCGATCCCAGCGCGCCGAACGACCCCAAGGTCGTGCGCATTTTGCGAAAGGGCGATTACTTCGGCGAGATGGCGCTGCTTGAGCGAACAAAGCGATCGACGACGTGCATTGCGCTGTCGTGGGTCCAGATCCACGTTCTCTGTCGAAAGGAGTTGGAGGATGTCAAAGACCTGTACCAGAGCAGGAAGCAGTGTTGGAGAAAGAGATCAACGACTACATGCGCTCCAAAGGCCGGTACTTTGGCTCGCAAGTCAAGCCTGCTGGTCCACGATGACTTGAAATTCCAGAACAGAGCCAACACGGCGTCATCCGAGCCTTCGACAGCACGGTAATACGACGTGCACCTTAATTAGAGATCGGCTTTGCGCCGACGGCACATTAGAAGAAGCACCAGCTGGCGTCCGTGCGCGCTGCGGTGCTTTGGTTGAGCTGTTGGTCACCGTCGGTCCTCACTCACACTCACGCCTTATGACGGTAGCTGAGGCCATGAATCACCAACCAAGTCGTCGCCATGGTGGTGTCGTGTATCCTCGAATTCGTCTGCAGCGTTCTGTAGCAACGGGTGTGGGGCCGCGGTCGTCTTCGACTCGAGCTACTCGACGTCGAGCGACGTGGCTCGAGAGGCGACTGGCGCGTTTGGAAGCTACAGTCACAGCCACGTACAACTTGCTCAGAAGCCTCAGCGGAGCCCAGAGTGCAATCACAGCAGCACCAAGTGACGCGGCCATCACTTCGCTTCGCGTGCCCCGATACACAGCATTGACACTGCCAGCGACATCTCCATCAGTTCCTAGTAAGCCTGAAAAAAACATATCCACTATCACTTTCCTTTGCAGCACCCGTAGACCGCGGTGAAAACTCCACCGACGAAACTAATCACGAGGGCACGCTACCGACAAGTGGTCGAGTACAGAGCGAGCCCGCTGTGATTGAGGACCCAACGTCCGTGCCAATCACTCCCAAGCCCGCCGTCGCGCCACATAGCTCGCGTGGTGGAGCACGACGATACAATCGCAAGTCGGTTCGGGTGCTCGCAGCAATCAAACTGCTCTGGGGCTCCGGCCGGGGCCTTGATGGAGTCAAGGATGTCGAAGATAATCAAGCTTTTAACCGGCGCTGTGCCGTCGATGAGCTCATCTTTGATACTGAGTGCAAGGGCGTTCTCGCCATTGAAAGGTCCAGATCCAATTCCTTTTGCCTACGAGCGCAACTCCGAGATCGGTGGCACCAATATACGGTATCGCCCACCGCAGAGCGACACGCACCTTTCGATTCAGCTCGTTTCAGATTCGAAACCGTGTCGGCTCATCCGTGGATCTTTAATCACGAGTCGACCAGCAGAGACTGCTGGAACGTGCTGGTATACGCGGTGACGGTCGTTGGAGTGGTGCTGACGCCGTTGTCACTCAGCTTCGGTTATCACCCCAAGTGGGTTCTTCGACCTCGAGGCCATGGTGGAAGTGTTGTTCGCAGTGGATTTTGGTGTCAACATGCTCTCGTCGTTTGGGAATGGCGCGGCGTAGTCATCGCGGTGCCAGCAGCACCGGTGCGTCACTACCTCACAAGCTAGTGGGCCATTCCTGATTTATTCAGCTGGTTCCCAGTTGAATTGCTGTTCTTCTCCGGGAGCCAGAGTCGCGTTCTTGGGATTGTCAAAGTGCTGCGCTTGGTGCGGGTACATCACTTGGCACGCCACGTGTTCTCAGCCAAACGCGCCAATATGGTTCGCTTCCTTCGTCTCTTTGGTGTCGTGCTCTTGGGCAGTCATTGCTTTGTGTGCTTTTGGCATTGGGTGGCGACTGAGTGGCGCGCAAACCAGCCAGAGTGGAGCAGCGCGTCATTGACGAAGAAATGCGTGCATTGCTGGGCACTTTTTATTGACTGTCTGAGTGCAAGCCCACCTTCAATGCACTCAATGATCGAAGAACTGACGGTCTCATTCATCATGCTCGTCGGAAACCTCGTCCAGGCCAGTGTGTTCGGGTCTGTTGCCGCCTTAATTTCGTCATTTGACGAAGAAGAAGCGGCTTACAAACGGAAGATGATCTCCACGTACGAGCGATGTGAGTTTCTCGACATCCCGACCAAGCTCACACAGCGCGTTTTCAGGGGGGGAGGGGCACTATCGATTCAATCGTCCTTGAGCAACTCGTGCTGCATCTGCAAACTGTTGTCTATATGAAGGATGGCATTGTGATGCGCAAGGGCGAATTCGGCGATTGGATGGGCTTTGTGGGCTGCAGCGGCTCCGTGGGTGTGCTTGATCCGTACTCCCAGCAGCACATTCTCGATCGAATTCTGCGTAAAGGTGACTACTTTGGAGAAACGGCACTGCTGGAGCGGACAAGGCGAATGGCCACAGCAGTAGCATTGGCATGGGTGCAGATCCACGTGCTGTGTCGCAAGGATCTAGATGAGGTGAAAGATATGTATCCTGAACGGGAAGCTGTATTAGAGGCTGAGATTCGCAAGGACATTACAGCAGACAGAACCTGCTGACTCGAACCAAAACGAGCCATTCATCCAAGCACTGCCGATCAACCGAAAACCGCACTTCTAACTGCTGACCGTTCGAATACTATCTTTTCTTTCATCCTTTTAAAAAAATGATACTGAGGTGAGATTCTCGGTCATTAGGCCCAAATATCTCAGCGCGTGGACAGATCCGTCCTTAAGCTGCACAGGCGAGGTGCAAAGTGCGTTCCGATGGCTGACGTTGCCATCGTTGCCGTTGTTGCCGTCGTCGCTGTCGCCGTCGGCAACGAGGACGGTTGGAGTGGCCACCATGGCTAGTGACAGGGTACGAAGAAGGGAGTGGGGAAGCTGGTCGTATCTACGCTTGCTCGTGCTCAAGCTGGTAGATGTGAGAATGGGAGAATGCGAAAATGCGTTGCCATCGTCATTGCCGTTGCCGGTGCCGTTGCCGGTGCCATCGTGCGATGAAGAGAATCCATCGTGGTGTGTTGATTTCTTCGCAAGGGGTGCACAGGGTGAAATATTGTCGCCTGCCAGCGACGGGTCGTCACGTGATGAATACATCGCATCGGGTGGGTGTCAGCCAAGCGGGCGATTTTGTCACACGGAACGACGTGTGAGATTTTTGGTCGATGGTGGCCAAGATCTCGAAGTTGCACCTGCGAGGTGCAAAGTGCAATCAATCAGCGCGCAGCATTTGCGCATGCCGTTGCCGTCACAACACGTGCGCTTCATCGTACTCAAGAGTGTGTTAGATTTGACTGTCGACTGTGTGAGTTTCTGCCACGACGCGTTTGAATGTGTTGGCATTGACTGCTGTCGTTGCGAATATCGTATGGTTCCATAGATTGCACCTAGCTATTTTAGTACTGCTTGCCGGGCTGTTGCTGTTGTTGCTGCTGTTGCTGCTGCTGGTTGGCGGGAGTGTCTACGTTGATGGGGGCACTGTTACCGTTACCATGGCTGTTATTGCCATTGTTGCTATTGTTGCCGTCGGCGCGGCAATCGTCGGCGTACTAGCTAGTGGAGGCACGGTCGCCCCGGAGCACGCCACCGACATCTCCAGTAACTCGAGCACATCCGCATACGACAGGCCAAAGCTGGTCACGGTGTCGGCTGCGGCTCTCTGTGTCGGCAGCCACAAAAAGTCTGGGTGTGCTGCGCGCGACTTGCCGACCCATTCGCCGCCGAGGATCTCGTCGTTGCCGTCCAGCTCGAGCAAGTACTCGTACGTTTCCTCGTTGGTCGCTTCATCGGCGTGTGCAGGCACGTATGGACGGTCGTCTTCGCGCTCGAAGATCCACGAGATATCAGTCGACACGTACGCAACCTTGGTGGCCTGGTCATTGAACGGGTACGCAGTGGCGTTGAAATACTTGGCTGCGGCGTCGGCCAGACTGTAGTTCTCGATCTTCTTGACATTGTAGCCGCGAATGGGCTCGTTCCACACGGCCGCATCGGGTGACGTGTCAATGACAAAGGACATGCCAAACTTGCCCAAGATGTTGCTGAATGCGATGTGAAAGTAGCCGGCGCCCAGGTCACAGCGCGCCGCGTCGGTAAAGCGACCGAACGCGTCCACGGCGTTGCTGTCGCTGGGTCCGTCGTAGCGCGCTCCCGTGAAGACGGTGCCCACGTCGGCGCTGTTGTACACCTGCGTCAGCAGACCCTTGATGTCCATGACGTTGAACGTGACGCCGTTCTTCTGAACAGCGCACTGTGGCTCTGGCTCAAGGATGGCCGCTGGCGCCCATGCGTGGCACAGCCCCTCCCAGTGAGCCATGCAGTAGCCCGATGCCTCGCCGTGGCGCACACCGCAGTCATCGTCGCCGCAGTCAGTGTGCTTGGTGCAGGGCTTGTTGCCGGTGGCAGCCAGCACGCCGTGCTTGCGCGACACGCCGTTCGTGAAGTCGCCGACGTTCTTGCCAAATGCTGTGGCGTACTTTTCGGCTGGCGAAGCCTCGCCGTTGTTCCAGCGATGGTTGATGCCGTCTTTGTACATTGGCCAGTACGACGATGGCCATGGGCTTGTCTTGTACTGCGCGGACGCGTGGTTGTTCTGGAGCACCTTGAGGTTGTGCTCCAGGCTCTTGCCAAAGTAGCGCTCGAGACGTTCGATGTCGTCGTTGGTGCTGGCTTCCAGAGGGCGGAGGCGGCGCGTGGAGTGGACGCTGTCGAACAGCTGGATGGTAGGCTCGTTTGTGAGGATCGTGCCGCGTGCTGGGTGGTTGGGAGCGTTGAGCGGAAGCAAGTCGTCCACCTTGGTGAAGGGATTGGTCATATTCAACGGTGAGCGACGGGATCATCGTGCCTGGATTCCGCGACGTGAAGAACATTTCTTGATGAACTGGTATCGTTCTGCTTGGAGAGTTGTCATGCAGTTGCGTGTGTACGTCATCCGTCTTTGTTACGTTCAATAGGCGGCCTTAGCTTTCATATAATTGCGAATCTCAGCCTCGAGCGCAGCTTCCTGTTCGGGATACATTTCTTTCACTTCGTCCAGGTCTTTCCGACAAAGTACGTGAATCTGCACCCACATCAGCGCTACAGCAGTTGTTGTCCGTCGTGTTCGCTGAAGCAGGGCTGTCTCTCCAAAGTAGTCGCCTTTGCGCAGAATCCTAATGACAGTACGTTGCTGTGAGTGCGGATCGAGCACACCAACTGAGCCAGTGCAACCCACAAAGCCCATCCAGTCGCCGTATTCTCCTTTGCGGATCACGATGTCATCCTGCATGTAGACAACAGTGCGCAGGTGTAGCACCAGCTGTTCAAGCACACAAGAATCGATGGTGCCACCTGAAAAGAACGGGATCTGCTTCAGCATGTCCTTGTAGAGTTGGTACTTGACCTCACAGACAAGTGCCGGCGACAACTCATGTATGAACGAGTCAGCGTCCCCATTGATGCTCTTGGTCTGGCGGAACATGTGTTCGTAATACGTTTGAATGCGCTGCGTGAGCTTCGTCGGGATATCGAGAAACTTGCATCGCTCGTACGTGGTGATCACCTTGCGCTTGTATGCTGCTTCATCTTCATCGAAAGACGAAATCACGACAGCAACAGAGCCGAACACACTGGCTTGAACTAGGTTTCCCAGCAACATGAATCCAGCGACAGCAAGTTCTTCAGACATGGTGTACATCGAGGGCGGACTCGCATTGAGACAGCCGATGACAAGCGACCAACAATGCACGTACTTCTGGAGCAAGGTCTTGGTAGCCCAATCGTCTTCATGATTCCGCCACTCAACTGCAATCCAATGCCAGAAGCACGAACAACAGTGGCTAACGAGAAGAATTACCCCAGCAAGTCTTAGGAAGCGGAAAATGTTCGCGCGTCGAGCGGACAGAACGCGCCGCGCTAGTTCGCCGACGCGCGCCAAACGCATGATCTTGGCGATCCCAAGGAAGCGACTCTGATTGTCACTGAAAAAGAGCAACTCGAACGGGAACCAACTGCACAAATCCGGGATCGCCCACCAGCTGGTGAGGTAGTGACGCGCGGAAGCTGCTGGCACAGCAACAACGACTCCACGCTCATTGACGAAAGACGAGAGCATATTGACACCAAAGTCGATGGCAAACGCAAATGCTGCCACACCATCCAAGATCGTAACACCCCGTGGGTTATAGCTGAAGCTCAGCGATAGGGGCGTCAACACCACTTCGACGGCGGTCATGAAGTAGATGAACATGTTCCATCGATCGCGCCGTGTGCTTTCGTGATTGAATATCCACGGATGCAGTGGAACGTCGTCCATTCCGGCACCTTTACTGACAGTGCTAAGTCCGGTTTCGGGTGCAACAACAGGCTCCGTCCACTGTTGCCAGAGTCGCGTAGAGAGGCGAGACGAAGTGCGGGGTTGTAGCGCTTCTGCCATGCTCTCTGGAGTGTTGACAATTAAATCATTCACGGAACAACGCCGGCTGAACGCAAGATCGTCGCCCGCATCTTCAACACGGAGATTTTTTGTTGACCCCCACAGCGGCTTGAGGATGCCCAAGACACGCATGGACTTGCCCGTCGCACCAGGAAGCATCATCCGGAAGCTCTGCAGTCGGCTGCTATGACTTGAACGGCGAGAGCCGATCGGGGTTGCAGCTGGCTTGGGTCTTAGCTCGAACGGATGCAGTGAGAGGTGATGGCCATGATCCTCTGGCATTGTCCAGCTGTGAAAACGACTGCCAATGGAGGATCCGGTGGTGCTGCGTCGCTGGTTGTCATTGCCGTCGTCGCTGTCTTCTTCGCTGATGCTTGCTGCAGTGCCGAAGGAACTCGCGCCCAGCGACTTCACGCGATTGTCACGAACTGGCAGACGCACAAAATGCACGCGGCGTGCGTCCTCGCTGCGGTTGCTGTCGCCGTTGCTGCTAATCGATGTCACGTCGGGCAAGCTCTCTGGCGTGTGCGCCGTCGTTATGATAGCCGATTCCAGGTTCGTGGTTACTGGCACGTTGCTGGATAGTAGTGCGGTACTGGGTGCTGCCACATTGCTAGCTATTGGTGGTGTCGAGACCTGAGTGCTCACAGCATGAAGGAGGTTGTAGGTTGCAGTGACCGTGGCTTCGAGTTGCGTCAATCGCTGCACCAGCCACGTCACCGCGTGAGAACGACGAGTGCGGATTGCCGATTTCGTTGCACGGCTCTTTGAAATCGAGCAGCGCAAGTGGATGCGAGGATACGACCGAGACGCATGACGACTCCGAGATTGCTCCTCCTGCCGCAGCAACGCTCTCTCATCGCTTGTCGCTGCGGCGCTCATGGAGGCGATTGCACGCCAAGGCTTGAGAGGCAGTGGCAAGCTCACCAAGCCGTCCCGAACCAAGATAAGATGGAAGCATACGTGTGATTGATATAGCTTCTATCGCGCCACATATACCATTCTTACGACTGAAGTCCCCAAGCTTTTGCCTTATCGTGACCGCAGGCGCCATCAGTGGGGACAGAACTGTCCAGTTGGTCTACAAGCAGCCATCGTGGTATTCGCAAAACTGTTGAGGATATTGGTGTCTTAGAACATGACCGCGTTTCCAAGGTTGATGGGAACGAGGCCCCATTGTGGATACTGTTCAAGTTCACGTTGTGCCCACGCTGTCGTACATAGTTCGCGCCAACGCAAATAATTTGGTGTTGGCTGTTTCTCGCGTCAAGAAGAATCGAGCGAGCGAGTCTCTCCAAGGCAACGGTGGTAGTTGACCGTGATGCTTGCGCATGAAGAGCAGCAGACGGTCGAGTATGACTTGACAGCGCAGCTTTTCAACCCAGAAGGCCTCTCCAAGTGTTCCCTGCCGCACATTCCGCTGCAGCTGCAGGAACGGCATGAACGCTAGCTTGTTGGCTCGCACCATTCGCTCAAAATCTTCGAATGGCAACACACCGTCGCGAGCCATTTGGTCACGACTTTGCACCATTCGTTGTGTCGCGACCGTAATGTTGTTGGCATACGACGCGTCCATGGACTGAAAGTCCTGTGCAAGTTTCCCGATGTCCTTTTCCGTCAGCCCAGCGCCTCCACTCGACGCGTTGTACGAATCAAACAGGAAACGCAGGAGCTCGGTATCGCTCAGCGCGGCGAACTGGCATGCGCACGAGACGTACTCGTCGAACGTGATACGCGTCTTGGCCGCGGGTACGTGTGCCAAGCGAAAAATGAGCTTGGTCAGTGGGCGGCGCGTCTCGCGAACCAAGTGGAAAAACTCGGCCTGCGTGATCAATCCCGAGTGATCGACATCCTGGTCATTAAACTGCTTGCGGAGCTTCCAGACATCGGCTTTGGTCAGCTGCAGCCGTATACACAGGTCCTCAACGCTTTTGGTCTCAATCATGTCGCCGTACACGTCGCCCTTGGCTAGTGCATGGTGCGCGCGGCGCTCGTACCCATCGAGTTCGGCCACGCTGTCATCGGCCGTGGCTGTCAGATGGCTGCTCGATTTCTTGACAACGGCGACGCTCGCGCTCTCCGCTGTGACGGCGATCTTTTTGATGTCGCTTGGACGACTGGTCTGCGCTCGCTTCAACGGCGGACGCGTGCTCATCGTTTCTCCGTCATGAGGCCCTTGATCCTTCCCGTGCGTGTGTGTGGTGCCGGCGCTCGCCAAGAGCTGAACTTGCTTGCTGGTGTGGTCGGTCGCCGTGAGCTCACCGGGTAGCGCCTGTGACGTTAATAATGGAGCCCCAGAATCCCAGCTCGTCCTGATGATATTCCCAAGAGTAATGAACCAGGTCGGGATAAGACGAAGAGGACTGAAGACAGCCGCGCCGAGCTGTAGCTTTGTCGTTGCAGGTATTGGTTCACGGTGATGAGGCCATTGCATCAGACCAGTCTACAGGAAGAGCTGTGATGGCGCTGCAGCAACTGGCGTGGTCCAGGAGTGCACGACTATGGTGAGCAACGACGCGCCAACCAAGAAGAAACCAAAGAAGAAGAAGAAGAAGAACGCAGGCGCTCATGGGTCGACCAAGATTGCAGTGCAGAGCGCAAGCCCAAACCAGCAACAACAAGAGCAGCAAGTGCAACAGCCTCCCGATGCGATCGCTCTCGCGGCGGCGGCGGACGGTGGCACGATGTTGGACAAACTGGCCACGCTCGACGACGAAGTGATGGCCGACGCGACCAAGCAGCAGGCAATGCAGACAGCAGCAGCAAAAGACGATGCGTTGTCGACCGGCGTGTACAAGATGCTGCTCGAGACCCGCGGTGCCGAAGAGCTGTGTCAAGGTTTGCAGCTGAAGTATCGTCACATCGCGAGGCTGAAGAAGCTGTACGCGGCCGAGGACATGTATGGCACGAACGAGATCACTGAAGAAGAGTTCTTCCACATCATCCACGAAGAGAAGCGCAAGCTCACGGCCGGAATGTTCAAGTTTTCCGGCCTCCCTGCACACCCCAAGCGCCTGACGTTTGACCAGTTTGTCATCTGCGTCGTCACGATGGCGAGTTTGACGCGCCGCGAGCTGCTGCACTACGCGTTCATGCTGTTTGATGAAGACGAGTCCGGGGCCATGGACGGTCGCGAGTTGCGAGATTTCTGCCGCAGTCTGGAGAACCGCGGGTTTTTCTTCAAGCACAACGTCGAGATCGCTCGCAGTAAAATGATGGCGCCCGGCGGACAGCGCAAGGGCGTGGCACGTGGCGACGGCCTCGTCGACTTTGAAGACCTGGCAGAGGGCAACGCGCAGTTCCCGGCAGCGTTCTATCCAATCCTACAGTTCCAGTACAACCTGCGCAGGGCGACGCTAGGAGAGAGCGTCTGGACCCGCGTGGTGCAGCACAAGGTGCGACTGGGCCTCATCGTGGCGTACATGAGGACCCACAACGGCCATCTCCCCCCGATGTCGCTCAAGGATCAAGTACTTGGCTTCTTCGATCCAGACATCCATCGTCAGCGCAAGTTGGCGATCAATCGCTACGCACAGGAGCTTCGCCACGACGCGCTCGTGCACGGCTTGCACGAGCAGAAGGAGCAGTTGACGCAGGCGCACATGGCATGGCAGTCGACGCACGATCCATCGACCACGCATGCAAACGAACAGCACGACGCGGCAGACAAAGTGGTGGTGTACTGAACACGTCAATCAATGGGTGTGCGTGTTGGCGCTGCCACGACCTCGAAACAGATCGATCATTGGGATCTCCGCCAATTCATGGCGCGAGCAGATGTATTCTCCTGTCGCACGGACGCGAACAACACACAGCACGATGGTTTGTTAATCCACACGACGACGCTGCGAGCTACGAATCCAATTGATCTCTCTCTCACCTAGCAAGACCGTCAGGGCGAGGGACACAAGATGGACGATCCACCACTCCCATGTCCTCGGGAACTCCTGTTGGCAAGACCGACGACCGCAACACCGCCAGCGCGCAATAAATATCAAATGCTGTGAGCACGCGTCACGCCCCCCCTTTCCGCAGACAACGAGCCACACGCCATGGCCGTGCAGCACTGTCGGTGCTCACCGAGTAGAAGGTCTGGACGAGCAGGTCGATAAAGTAGAGCGTGACGCCAAAGTCGAGGCATTTCTTGGCGCGCTCGACGAAGATGCAGAGACAGACGGCGCTGACTGCGCCGGCAACAAGCACAGCGAACGAGTTCTTGATGCCGTCAACGGTCGACAGCGTCTGCGCGTGGAAGGCGAAGAACTGGTCGAGCGAGACGGCCGAGCCGTGGCAGACGCCCAGCACCACGCCGCGCGCCAGGTAGTGCGAGCACTGCATACACACCATCTGCAGCACAATGAGCTTCGGGTCCCAGCGCGCTGCGCCGTAGAACTTGGGCATCGTTGCCACCGCCACCGCCGCTTCCGTCCGTCTGTCCTTGGGCCTGCGGTTGTGTCATGCATAATAAAATATGGCCCAAGATCATTTATATCGGTTATGGTTTGGTGCACGTGTTTGTAACTGGGGCATGCTTGTCCGTCACCTCGAGGCCGCAATGGCGGTCGAGATGGAGGGAACGCGGCCACGCGTTGGCGTGATGTATACGGCGCAGAGCAGTGTCACGCGCGAAGGCGAGTACCTGGCGCGCTATGTGGCGCTGTGTATGGCTGCTGGAGGACTCTGCGCACGCGTGGACGTCGTGGCCATGCCGCACGGGGCGGCAACTGGCGCGGGCATCGACCGACAGCGCGAGCAGGAGATGCCGCAGCAGAACCCGAGTGCGCTGCGCTCGGACGGCGTCGTGGTGGACAGGAAGCGCCTGAAGGACAAGTACGGCGAGACGATGGACGTGGGCGTGCTCTCAGATTGCCACGTGTGGGTGCTGTGCTTGGACGTGGAGGCGACGGCGGCGGCGGTGACGGTGCTCCAGAAGCGGTGGGTTGCAATAAGGAGGCGCCAGGTGGCGGTCATTGACGTGGGTGGACGTTGTGGCGGCGTGTTAGCACGAGGAAAGTGTCGACGAAGAACAAGCGCGTGATTGTGTCGCTGCAGAATGGTGATCGGAAGATCCAGGATCTCGAAAGCAGGTGCTGTGTGTGGTGGATGCGTCGTGTATTGTGGCTTCATCACTGAATGACTGCTGCAGTTTTGCAGACTGCATTGTGCTAAACGGAGGCGTTGGCTTCCATGTCGTGCCCAACAAGCACGACGTGCTGTATCCCATGGTTCACGGCTGCTACTTCATCGAGCGTTTGTCGTAAGTGTTGTGCAGCAGCATTTGTCTGGTCTTTATGATCGTGCTAACACTGTCGATCGAAAATGCAGTAATGACAAAGTCAAGGCACTGTACGTCCTCGATCTGTTCGAATCGACGGGTATCCAAGCACTCAGTCGCCGCAACGTGCATTGTACGTTCCGCTTGCGATGTGCGAGTTGTCAATCTTCTCACTTTCGCTCTTGATTGATGCACTCACAGCGTTAAAGTGGGGAATCTCATTGTTGCGCATCTTCTACTACATCAACGCCCTGACGGACCAGACAGTCATCGAGAGCCTCCGAGACCGCAGTTGCCGTCTCGTGTTCCTCCAGGGCCTGCACGAGGTGTATTCACTCCTCGAAGTCATCATGGCACCTGTTGCCGCAGACCAGTCCAGGAAGAAACAGCTGGGAGCGCCAAGCTGGGAGCCCGACACTATTGGTGCGACCTATATGAGCGTTTACGCCCTCATGCTAGTCCTCCCTCTGCCCAACTGGATCTTCAACTCGTTTGTCCTACGATTTCTCGATGTCGGCCTTGCCAGCAACGCGAAGGCTCAGTCCATGATCAAGGTTCGATATCTACCCCACGCCATGTCGTGGCCATCGGAGTCTCACATAGATCTTTGCCGTGTAGCGCGATGTAGAAGCCAACTTGCGAACAACGTTCTCCACCGACTACCACGATTTCTTCGCACTTGCTGCTGGTCGCAACACCACTCTCCCGACCCTGGAATTCCTCAAGGCCACGTTGGCGACAGTGTACAGCAACCAGCGAGGCGTGCCCGCACTGCGCGGCGATGTGATGCTCGCCAAGGTCGGCGTCACTGCTGCTGCCAAGGCGCACGCCCGCACCTTCTACCTCAAAGTCATCGTCACACTCACGGCCACGGCATTGCTCTTGATTTTCCTCTTGGTGTTGTAGAGATAAACAAACAACACACGCACACACAAACTCCCAAACCTCATTTGATTGATGAACGACTGCATAAGAACTCTCACTTGATTGTCGATGCCGAAGGTCTGTGACTTGTGAACAAACCCAACGTTGTCCAGTGGAACAATTTTGTTAAATTTATATATATCATTCCGGCAAATCTCTCCTCAATCCACCTCACTGCTTTTTTTTTCCCCTTTGGTCCTTTTCCTGTTGCAATTCATGGTGTGTTTAACCCAGTCACTTCAAATTGACTCCAACCCATTCACAATTCGGTGAGGTTTTGTCGCCTTCCAACAAAAACGAAGGTTGCAACCCATCAATAATCGCAAGGTTGCATGTTGCGCCTGATTCCTTCTACTTTTTTCGCAACTACCCTCGTTTTCTGATGCGAAGAAACCCGCCGGCAGTGACCAGATCGCAGCGACTGCTCACGCTCGAACGCCACAAGTGGCCCACCCAGCCACTGCTCATTGCGCATTGCTCACTGCCGCTGTGCGTGTCCGTCGCCATTCATGTCCTCGCTGGACGTCGTCATGTCACCGGCGGCGACTGCAGCCGAAGTGCGCGCCCCCAGCGCCGTCACGCCATCGTCCGCGACGAGTTCGCAGGCAGACGCATGGCATCCGTCCATCGACAGCGACGGCGACGGCGACCGCAAGCGCTGTGCCACGGGCATGCACGCGTGGATCCGCGCGATCAAGACAGACGAGTACAGGCCGCCGCCGACGGCGTACCTGCCCAATGCCACCGAAGAAGACAACCCGATGGTCCAGCAGCTTCATCAGTGCCAGGCCAAGCTGCACGCCTTGCGCGCTGTGCGCGACCGCCTCGTGTTCTATCCGTCCATGCGCGATCCAGAGACGCGCAAGATGCAGCCAAGCATGAAGATCTGCACAGAGATGGTGCTGTCGCGCAACCTGCTGCGCTTGGACGACACGCGCGCACAGCAGGCGCATCGACAAGCTGTTGGGTTGCCACTGCTCGGGGGACAGGAAGCGCTCGTGTTTGCGTTCTTTGATGTCGAAGACATGCTCCGTGCCAGCGTCGTGTGTCGGTTCTGGCGACACGTCTCGAGGATGGACCTGTTGTGGGAACCGTTGCTGCGCACGTCGTGGGAGCAATATCCGATCCGAGAGCTGCTTGGGCTGTCCCCGCAGGTGCCAGCCATCCAGACGTACATGATCTACTACTTGCTGCATCTACGAGGCCTGCCGTGTCTGCGTCTTCGAACGAACGTGAGAATGGAAAGAGCTGAAGACGATAACTGCGACGAGGACCACTCGTTGACGATCGAGCGAGCAGCGATCAACGCAAATGAGAGGCCGTTGGAAATGGCAGAGTGGGCTGCCACGCTGGAACAGATTGGGTCGCTGCATCTTGTGTGTGGCATCGATGTGGAGAAGGAAGAGTGTTCGGCAACCGAGCAAGAGCAGGATGTGCCGCTTATCGCCCGCATGACACAGCAACAGCAGGATGAGGATCCGAGGCGACCACCCCGCCGACGGAACTTGGGTACACGCATGCGAGCCCGTAGTGATCTGCAAAGCCGCAATTCTCAATTCAATGTCGAGTATGGCGAGTGGGTCGAACTGGTGGATGAACACAAGCGGATGAGGCTGAACACGTGGATGGCGCAACTGCAGCGGGCGTCAGAGCACCATCTCAGGGCCTTCTTGCGTCAAATGCTGGGTGCTGTGGATGCACTGGAGAAGAGCAATTTGGTGCACGCTGGCATCTCGATGGGCTCGATCTTTGTGAGAAACCGGGGCGGTGGATCCAGCGAAAGTGCAAGTGGTGAACTCGTTGAGACAGATGAGACGATGACGCCGCTATTCCAGTTGCACTGTCGAGGCCATGTGGTGCACTCTGTCACCGAAATTCCCGAGACTGGAAGCTCGCCTGTGTTACGCTTCGGCGTGGAAGGAGAAGAGCTGGTTCAGCAGATGGATTTGCTGTGGTTTGATCCGAGCCGAGTTACAGAGCCAGACCGGCGTTCGAGTCGGCATTCGATGATCAAGAGCTTGATCAATTGTGCATTGTCGCTCTGGGCACATGGTCGCTTTTCCACCAACACTTCCGCTCCATTGTTCCGAGTCCTGATACTGTTTCGAGCTCACATTCCAGACAACTTTCGATGTTTCCTCGAGTACGCCGCGTTTCTTGTTGCGACTGGCACTGCTACTGCGGACAAGTTGCTTCGGCACGCATTTGTGGCTGTCGATGATGAGCCTGATTGTGTTCAAGGTTGCTCATGGAGCTCCGCTTTCTCCGACGCAATTGCGTACCAGAATGCAACCATAGCATGGTACGGACAGGAACCTCAACCGACGGCCATTTCAACCTCGAGCTCCACCTCGGGGTCCACAGCGCCAGTTCCGGTGCACGTTTTGGAGATTGCGCGCTTGCCACGGAGTCGCATGATTCCAACAACCCAGTTGGGCGCTCACTTCTTGAGCGCCGCCTTGGACGAGCACCGGCTGCCTCTGGAGCGTTTTGCCGCAGTGGTCGTTCCACCGCTCGCGTCGTCGTCGTGGATCCAGAAGCTCGCAACCAGCCAGCGCCACACTCTTCAACGCCTGGACCTCTCAGGCGTGGACCTACCCATGTCCGTGCTGTTACCTGAACTGATGCATCTAAGTCGGATCACTCATCTCCGCCTTCCTCGCGAAGTGCTTCGCCAAGAAAACCTCGAAAACTTCATCATCGCAGTCGCGTGCACCAACCTGTTGCCACAGCTGCGCGCCATGGACGAAGCCGTCAAGACTGCCATGGACCGCCTTGAAAAGGTCTACCAACAACAAATCTCCATCGTCTCCTACGCGTTCAACCACCACGAGCAGCACCACGCACGTCGTGGAGCCCCAGCGTCCTAAGAACCGGTGTATTACACAACAATCACACCAGCCCAACTGTAAAGTAACATTAATAACAGGTGCCTTGCGCCGTGAGTGATGGTCTGATCTTCACCCGACCACACGCGACTGCATTCGACACTGGCGAGTCGCACGTGGCGTCGCGATGGCGCCGAAGAACAAGCAGCGCGAGAAGCAGGAGCAGAACAAGGCGTCGTCCAGTGCGCGCGCGCATGAGTCGCTGGCGCGCAGCCTGGGCGGCGCCCACGCCACGGGCTTCATCGGCTTCTCGGCGTTCGCCACGACCACCACCACCACCACCACCACTGCGGCCACGCCGTCCGCAGAGCCGCCGGCCACGAGCGCGTTCTACGACGGCGACGACCACGAGATGGCCACGGCGCTCAAGATGCTGGGCAAGAAGGGCAGCGTGACCAAGACCAAGGCGCTGCAGAGCCTGTTGCACGCCATCCTGCCGCCCAAGAAGGCCGTCGAGCTCCGCCCGATGCTCAGCCATTTCCTGTACCTGTACGCGAACGAAGTGCGCGACCAGAACGACCGCAAAGTGCGCCAGATGGGCAACGAAGTGCTGCGGGCGCTCACGCTCAAGATGAAGCCCAAGGCGTTTGCGAGCCAACTGCGCCGCCTGCTGCCGTACTGGTTGCTGGCCATGCACGACCAGACAAGTGAGGTGGCGGCGATTGCCGTGCAAGCGTGGGAAACGCTGTTCCCGGACGTGGAAGAACGCATGAACGTGGTGGAAGAGCACCTGGGGGCGGTGCTCAGCGAATTCGCCACGTTCTTTGCGCGCACGCCAGCGCAGTTTGACGGCATCGCGCTGTCACCCGACGAGCAAGAAGAACGGTATGTACAAGCCACGCGGCGTGTGTCTGCCTCTGTGGGTTGCACGGCTTGACCTTCGCTGATTGTGTTGCTGTCCAGGTACGAACGATGCGTCTCGGGTGCGCTGTTGAGCATCAGCACGCTGATCCAGCAGTTCGCTGCGACCAAGCGCACGGCGCAGCTCACGAGCGCCTCCGAAGGTGCCGACCGCGACTCGATTGATGCTGTGGTGCGCTCGAGTCACTTTGCCCGTCTCGTTACCATGACCTCGAAGAATCCAAACTTCACGCGCGACAGCGTGCGCAAGGCATCGTACAAAGTGCTGGCGGTGCTGTGTGAGCACGCGCCAGCGATTATCACTGCCCAGAACGAACACTTTGGCAAGCTAATTCTGGGTGCATTGAGCGACAAGAGCGCTGGAAACCACGAGGAGATGTGGAACGCCATCTTGAGGTTTTGCCAGCAGTTTGGGAATGTCTGGGAGAGCGAAGCCTTTCGCAAGTTTGCGCAGAACGCGGTGTGGCCTCGCCTATATGCACAGCTGCGCCATGGCTTCTACGGCTCAGCACGCACTTCGTTCCCTGCCGTGCTGCCGCTGCTATCTGTTGTGCCACTGCGTGCGGTGGTGGATGTACCAACGGCCCGATGTGACGTGTATACGAGTGTCCTCGAACAAATCTGGAAGTTCCTCGACTCCCCTGATGCGCGAGGACAAGAATCGCTCGTGGTTCGGACACAGAACGAATGCCTCGCGTCTTTCTTCAGCATCTTCCTCACGTCTACAGCCAATCGCGCGTTTTTGAGCGATCTTGCGAACGACCTCCCCGTGGAAGCGTACGTCACCCAATTCGAGAAGACCTTCAAGACGTCCTTCACTTGCGTGATGAGCACAACCAGCGCGATGGGTGATTCGGCCGCACATATGTACTTGGACAAGCTTGCGATCATGCTGTCGCGACTGGCTGCGCCGTCGTCAGACATCGCTGGTACGATTCGTGCACAGATGTGCGTGTCCGCGAAGCAGTGGTGCTCCGACGTGGTGCTCAAGTCTATGCGTCACGCTTCTTGCTCTGCATCGCGCTTGGAATTCTTTGTTCATGCTTTGCAGCAGCAGCAGCCGGACAACTCGAAGCTCGATGTGTCGTGGCTGGTCACCTTCCAAGCTATCCACGCTGAGGTAGTTTCGCAACTAGCGATGCAAGTGGCCAGCAAAAACGTTGGTGGAGTCAGTGGACTGCTTGAAGTGTGCGCTGGTCTCTACGGGGCAATTGGTCTCGCTTCGCTGCTCCAAGACCAGTCGGTGGAAGCGTACTATCAAACGCAGGTGCGCCCAGCGATTGCACTCATCGGAGAAGCTGAAGTGCCAGACCGGAAGGTGCTTCGTACGGCCATGAAAATCGTTCGCGTCATCCTGCTTCAGACTCTAGACAAGAAAGCCATGCTGCTGGAAGTGTTCCAGGACTTGGACGTTCGGTTCGGAGATTTGGCCCGAGCCACTGATGTCATTCAGTTCGGACTCCAGTTTGCTTTTTCGAAGGCAGAGCAGGCTGCATGGCTGTCATCTGGCAGTGGTAGCGCATCTCAAGTAGACTCGAGCTCCGCTGAGTCGTTGAACAACGTTGGTCTCACGCTTCGAGCGATTTGGAGCGGGAAGTTGCTTGATGAATTCCTGATGATCAGTTTGCGTGGTCGTTTGGACGACATGGATGAAGACGCATTCTCCGCGCTACTCACTGCGTGCGTCGGTGGAGCTGACTCTGCGCCTGTTGTCAGCTTGGACGCACTGCTGATTCTGGCCCACTTCGCGGTGAAGCCCGACACGGATTCGCGGATGTTTGTTCGACTTGCTCAGAACCTGCTCGATTTATTGGCAAAGCTGGGTGATGTATCGGTGTCGAAGGAACTGGCGTCTGTGCAACACGAGTTGTTCTTGCGCCTGTTTCAATTGCGCATCGATGGAGCGTTTGTGGCAGACGCCGATAACCTGTGGAAGCGCAAGGTCACCCATCAACTTCGCTACTGGGATGGCAAGAGCTTGCATGACTTTGCCGATGAAATCGCGAAGGAGATCAACTCCATGCTCGCGACAAGTGACTCGGCCAAGTTCAAGCCCAAACGCGTTGCCATTATGACCAAGAAGTTCTTGCTTCTGAGTGCCGTTGGTGCGGACTTGCCGACCTCGTTACTACTGAACAAGCTCAGCATTGTGAGTCCCGTTGCTGCAACAGCGCAAGTGCGAAAATATCACAACGAGCGCGTTTTGTCCTGCTGGGGCCACCTTTGCGGTGACGATGACGGTCTGAAGGTTGTCGCCGAGTATTTTTCTGCAGCTACGTCCGATGTCGAAGGAGCTGCTGTTGCCTCTGTGAACCTCCTTCAGCATCTCCTGGATTTGGATGTGTGCCATGCACTGACGTGGCTAGTGCTGCAGCAGAACTGGCACGGTACAGTCACCAGTCGTATTGACGTCGTCAAGTCCTTCCTTACGCTTGGTTCACTGTACGAGGAGTTGGCACAGACGCCGATGATGAGCCTCATCCTCCAGCGATCTCTGGACCAAGCAAAGTTGAACGCCGTGTGCGACCATCGCAGCTATTTGTTCATCAACCAGAACGCGGAACAAGGCATCTTTGAAGCGTTGCCAGCCCAATGGAACGCTCGGGTAAACAAACTCTCCGTCGGTGTTGCGGCAGCGTTTGTGCGCACCGAAGACCTGGATCGTCTCATCTCGGAAGCACTGAAGAATGAATCGACGTGGCAATCGCACTCGGACAGCACCGACGAACTGACGCTTGAGCAGGTGATGGTGTCGTTCGTCTCCAGATCGGATTGCGACAGCATTGAGAATGCTCACGCTATCGTGGAAGCGGCCGCCAGGAAGGTAGCAGGTTCCGAATCCCTGAGTGAGAAGGCGAAGTACCTTCCTGTTCTCACAGCTTCTCTTGGTCACTCGAGTGAAGTGAATGAAGATGTTGGACAACTGCACATGTCCATCTTGGTCAGTCTCACCTCCATCGAATCTGAGGCGAAGGTCGACGTGGCAGCTTGGCTCGCCGTCACGGACTACGTCCAAGTATTCAACCAGAATGTCCTTCAGACGGAAGAGTTGAAGGACGCGTGGGCCAAGTGCGCGCGCGCAGTTATGCTGCACGCTATCCGTGGCAAAGCTCAGGCCTCAGCCGTTGCTGCGCTGAAGATCCACCGCTGCGTCGATGACCTCACCAACCTCAGCGACGAGCAGCTACCTGCGGTGTATCCTCACGACGTGATCAAGTGCAGAACTGCGTTTCTGTCACTGCTCACGGCAATCGCGGAAACGTGCGGGGTGGGCTCGTTCTTCGAACTCGCGGTGCACTACCGCGAGGCCATGCTGTTCACTGCGCTGGCATCGTTGATTGATGCGTTGCGGCTCAAGGGTTACTTGGTGGCTACCTACGTGGCTCTGACGTCTCCGGTCAAGTCGCTTGAACAGATCTGGCTCACTTTCTTCGTCGAAGCAGCCATTACCACCACGCGTCGCAGCATTCCCGTTGCGGTCGCTAGTGTGCACGACACCAACACTTTGCACAAGCTCTTGCTTGAGGCCGGCAGAGGAATGGGCAACCTTGCAGCGTTCTTTGACGGGAGTCTGCACGCGTTGTCGTCGCCAACTCTGATCGTGTTGTACGCGCTCATCTCGAGCTGCAATGCCCTGAGACTCAAGACGATGGAAGGGCTGTCGATCGACATGAACGCTGACGACGAAGATGCCACAGAAGTTGCGTTGGTGGATGCCATTTTGCCAAAGGAGCTGCGAGCGGCTCTCGAAGCGTCGTTTGGCAAGGAAGACGATGAGTCAACACAGCGCAGGGAGAAGCGAAGACAGAAGCAGAAACAAGCTCGCGATGATGAAGAGTCTGTGGTTGGTCGCCTACTGCTCTGGGATTTGTTCCTGCAGTTGATTCCGACCGGCACATCCACTCACGGTACAATGGTGGCGTCTGCGCTTGGCGCGTACGTCGTCCGCGAGGGATTGCTGACGGGCTATCTGACGTTCTGTGCGACGTTGCTGTCGAGTGAAACTGGACGCGATGGCTCTCGACTGAAAATGAGCGATGGACCGTTGTACACGCTGGACGATCTGAAGACTCCGCTCGTTGGAGCAGGGCTTGCACCAGCCGAGCTGTTCCGCCTTGGTGCTCGTGGCTTCTTCCAGACAGTCATGCGTCTCCCAGCACTGGTTCGCACGTGGTACAATGACGAATGCACGAGAAGTCTGCGAAGCTGGGCTACCAAGTACTTCCAGGAGGTATGTCGAGCTTTTGTTGTATGGATCTTGTGGCTCAATGCGTCTTCTAACACCGCTCATTGCAGCACATCACGCCGTACGTGCTAGCAGTGGAGCTGGACATGATCCAGAAGGCTCCTGACACCCACGCTGATGAACTGGAGTGAGTAACCCTGCTGCTGCTGCTGCTGCTGCTGCTGCGACTGGCATCGCGTTGTCGTTGTCTGGAAGCTCACGACACTCTGTTGCATCATTTCAGTGAGATGACCGTCAAGGGCAGCAAAGTGTCGCGCGAGATCACCGCGACGTACATGCAGGACGACTGCGCCCTGGAAATGGTCATTCGTGTGCCACCTTCGTATCCGCTGCGATCGGTCGAGGTGGAATGTACGAAGCGCATTGGGATTTCGGAAGACCGGTGGCGCCGATGGGTGCTGCAGATCGTCAAGGTGACAGCGTCCCAAGATGGGTCGCTGCTGGACGCGGTGCTGCCGTGGAAGAAGAACGTGGACAAGGAATTCGAGGGCGTCGAGCCGTGCCCGATCTGCTACTCCATCCTCAATCCGAAGAACATGGGTCTGCCCAACCTGCCGTGCAAGACATGCTCCAACAAGTACCACAACTCGTGTCTCTACAAGTGGTTCAACCAGTCGGGCAAGAACAAGTGTCCGATCTGCCAGCAGCCATTTTGCTGACCTTGATAGCAGTGGCGGTCAACACACATCCAAGCGCCACCAGCAACAAGGAGCGGTGGTGTTGCAACCACATCGAGATGTGCAAAATAAATTAGATCATGGCCTGCTGCTTCATCTGCTCTCTTCTCTCTCTCTCTCTCTCTCTCTCTCTCTCTCTCTCTCTCTCTCTCTCTCTCGCTTTCTGTACTTTGCTCGGTGTCTTGCCCTTCTCGTGTCACTGCAGGACACAACCACAGCCGCTGGAAGACACAGCGGCTTTCGGTGGCTCCGAGCCTTGGGCTCCAGCAGCGCCAGCTGCCCCATAACAACAACAACAACAACAACAACAGCGACAACATGGTCATGAGACGCCTTTGCATTGGCCGCAGAGGCGGAAGCAGCCAGACCTTCCGCAGCAGCAGCAGATGCAGCGGTAGCTGTACCTCGCGTGACAGCGGGTGCCTTCCGCAGAATGGACACGTTGACGGGCGTCGGGTGCGACACAAAGGCCGGCACGCCGGCACCATCCAGCGTCTGCGACTCCTGCAGCATGCCTCGGCCCATGCAAATCAACCGGATGGCCTTGAGGTCGTCGGCCGGCGGCACATCTGCATCCAAGCCATCAAACATCAAACCACCCCCGCGCCCCAACGCATCAGCCACCATGTCCATTTCCACATCGTCAACCCACAAACATTGCATGGGCGCCACGCACTGTCCGGCCAATTGCGCCGCAGCTCTTCCTTGACGGCCGCCACGCCCGTGGCCTTGTGGAACTTGAGCACCACGTGCGCGCCGTCGTAGTTGGCAAACAGGAAGCGCAGCAGCAGGTCATCGCCCGTGCTGCCCGAGCCAGGTCGCGCCTGCGCGCTCATGGTGTTTTCTCGTGCGGCACAGCAGCGCAAAGCGCTTGGTCGTCGATGACGTCGACGCCGAGTAAGCTCGGAAGCGCTGATCTCGATTTAGTTGCGTTGGCGCACGGTCTGGTCTCGGGTCCGAGATGCAGACGGCACGGCGCACTATTCAACGCGCACACTGTACGCATTACCTTCAAGTTGCTCGTGACTTAGTCTACTAATGACTAGTAAGACACCAGTTAGTGCAATAAGTTGAGCTGCTGTGTGTGTGTGCCACACCGAAGGCGCTCTATTCGGGAGGCGCGTGCCTGCCCCGTGTTGCGTGTGTGGGGCATTGGTGTGTCGGCTGCCGCCATTGAGAAGCAGGAGGAAGCCCCAGGAAGATGCAGAGCCTTGTTCGCCACGCGTGGCGCGCCCGCGCGGGCGTGTCCGTGCATGCGCGCACGACCATTGCGCGCCGCACGTTACCGCAGATGCGTCTGCTGAGCGTCGCGGCGCCCGAGAGCGCCATCTCCACCGAGGACGCCGCGGCCGCGCAGTTGAAGCGCGATGAGGACGACGAGATGGGGCGCAAGCTCAAGCCGCGGGAAGTGGTGGAGCAACTGAACAAATACATTGTGGGGCAACAGGACGCCAAGCGCGCGGTGGCCATTGCGCTGCGCAACCGCTGGCGCCGCCTGAAGATCCCCGAGGAGCTGCGCGGCGAAGTGAGTCCGAAGAACATTTTGATGATCGGCCCCACGGGCTGCGGCAAGACCGAGATTGCGCGCCGCTTGGCCAAGCTGTCGGAGGCGCCGTTCGTCAAGGTCGAGGCCACCAAGTTCACCGAAGTCGGCTTCCACGGCCGCGACGTGGACCAGATCATCCGCGACCTCGTCGAGAACGCCATCAACATGGTCAAGAAGCAGCGCAAGGACCGCGTGCGCAAGGAAGTGCAGCATCTGGTGGAGACGCGCATTCTCGATGCGCTCACGGGCGTCAACTCGGCTGAGCGCTCGCGCGCGTCGTTTGAGCGCTTGCTGCGGTTGGGTGAGCTGGAAGACCGCACGATCGCTGTGGACGTGGCGGTGAACCGCAACAACATGCCCAACGGTCCCATCTCGTTCGTGGCTGGCGAGAAGTCGATGCCAATCGGCGAGATCTTCAGCAAGGCGTACGGCGAGAAGAAGACGGAGCGCAAGTACATGACGGTGGCCGAGTCCCGCGCCGTGTTTGAAGAAATGGAGATGGAGAAGGCCATTGACATGACGGACGTCGTCAAGGAGGCGATCCACGACACAGAAGAGAACGGCATCGTGTTCATCGATGAAATCGACAAGATCTGCTCGAACGGCGACTTCCGACGACAGGCGGACCCAAGCAGCGAAGGCGTGCAACGCGACTTGCTGCCAATCATCGAGGGCAGTGTCGTCTCGACCAAGCACGGCAACGTCAACACGGATCACATCTTGTTCATCGGTTCCGGTGCGTTCCACTCGGCCAAGCCATCGGACTTGCTGGCTGAACTGCAGGGTCGTTTGCCAATCCGTGTTGAGCTCAAGGGCCTGACGGAAGACGACCTCTTCCGCATCCTGACCGAGCCAGTGACGAACCTGATCAAGCAGCAGATCGAGCTGATCAAGACGGAAGATGTGCATCTCGAGTTCACGGACGCTGCCATTCGTGAAGTCGCCCGTGTGGCTGCCGAGATCAACCAGACAGTCGAGAACATTGGCGCGCGCCGACTGCACACGGTGCTGGAAAAGGTGGTGGAAGAGATCAGTTTTGACTCGTCGGAAATGGCGCCTGGATCGACGGTCACCATCACGGACGAACTTGTGCGCGAGCGCGTGGGTAGCATGTTGAAGAAGACCGATCTGTCCAAGTTTATTCTGTAGAGATGCATCCGAAAGAGCCGACACCCACCATACCGCACAGCAGGCAGGACAGGACACGACGATTCCCCCCCCTGAATAAATGGACGAGGCCCGCAAAGTTCATCACCACCAGTCTCTTCACTATGGTATATACGCATGCAATCTGTCTGTGTGTCTATCGTTTGTCTCTCTCTACCAGATCTCGATCTGGTTCTGAATCCGCTGCACCTCCTCCTGAGGTAGCAGCTTCCGGTGCACGCTCTTGCCTTCCCGAACGATCTCGGCCAGCAGCTCCGCTTTCACCGCCACAGTGTCGTGCAGCTGCTGCTCATAGTCGCGGTCGATGTCGGCCATGATGGCATCGATCACCGCATCCTCATCGTCTGTTGGCTCAAACGCGTCGTCCACGCCCGTGAACACCTCGGCGTCGTCAGCCGACGCGTCAATTTCCAGCGGATAGTCCATCGCAAGAGACGGTAACGCCACGTAGTTGCTCGTATGGCCCAACACCGACGGCGGCCACGCCGACAGCAGCGTCCATTCGGTTGACAACTTGCTCAGGTCCTTCTGGAGCGTCGTGCTGGCTGCCACCACCGCGTGGTTGCGAATGCCCTTGCACGACCGCAACGCAGTCTTGATGGCGTCAAACTGCTCCGTGTGCTCGTTAGCACAAGGCGTGGCATGTACGAGGCAATGATGCAGCAGCTCAGCACCAGCCTGGTAGACGTCTTCGATCGGCTCGGCGGCGAACTTGAGGCGTTCGCGCCATTCGTTCCCGACGAGCAACTTGATCCACCAGAGGCAGATGGCAATCGCAGCAGCTTGATGCGCTGGCGCGTCCGTCGACGGCACAGCACACAGCCCCAGCGCCTTCTCCACGATATGCGTCAGCAGCCATGCGCTCGCTCCTCGCCACAGCGCCTGCGCTTCCAACACGACCGCCGTGAACAGCTTCTTCGGGTACGCAGCAATGTCAGTCAACGGTTCGTCGCCCGTCGAGACAAATAGCAGCCCGTCGACGGCCACGCGCTCGCTGTATTGCTCACCGTGCACCAGCAGTGGCACCACGACGTTCTTGACGCGGTCGCCATCCAACGTCTTCGTCCAGTCGCGCCCAGCAGTGCCACGCAAGCGCGGCAGCAGCGCATCAGCGCACTGGCCGACGTGCGACCGCAGCGTCGTCTCCTGGGGCATCCAATAGTTCGACCGCAGCCACGCCAGCAAATGGCGCGCTGCAAAGCGCAGCACGGGCAGCGACGGCAGCTGGTTGTGTGTGGATTCGTGGCGCAGGTCGACGATCCAGAGCGGGATGCCGATGCGCTGCGCCAGGCTGCTCACGGCCATGGCGTACACGCCCTTCTGGGAGCCGTCCACGAGGCCGTTCACGCAGCGCACGACGGCAGACGCGTACTGCAGAGACAGCTCCATGTGCGAGCGTGTGCTGACGCCAACGGCGTGCGTGTGGTGCTGCGCCAGCCGCTCATGCAGCGCCAACTCGACGAACTGGGCCGTGGCGTCCACGGCGATCGGGAGGTGGCCGCGACTGCGCCATGCCGCGATGCGCGACAAGGCATGCTGCTGCGCACCCACGTCGTCCGCAAACAGCTCGTGGTGCACGAGCTGCCACTCGCGCCAGTCGATCCACGCCACCAGCTGCGCCCGCTTGCTCATGCTTGGACACCTCCGCTGCCCACGCCCCAAAATGACCGACTGACCGATCGAGTGGATGCATCCGTTCGCTGGCAGCAGAATAGTATATTCAATCCACGACGAGGTATGAATTATATAAAATATACTATCACATAATATGTGATTGTATTTCCTATTTTCTTGACAAAGCGGGACGAAATAGTTGCCAAGCGGGGCGTATGCGCTGTGTGACTCAAAGGGTCGCGGCCGTTCGCGGTCATTGCTATCTTTCGGGCTTTCGGGATTGCTCGACCGCCGTTCATGCTTGCTCGCTCGTGCGTGCCTGCGTGCTTTCTGGCGTGTTTTTTTTTTGTCTGTGTGCGTGACTGAGTGTGATTCTGTCTGTGTTTGTGTTCGTCTGCGCCGCCACTGCTGTTGCTGTTTGTTTGCCGTTGCTGTTGGTTCTTGCGTTGAGCTGAGCTAGTGCGGTCGACATGCGGCGCTCGATCGTGGGGCTGCTGTCTCCCAAGTCCCGGAGCGCGCCGAGCCACAATGAAGAGAGCACGTCGTGCGCCATCAAGGTCATCATTCGCGCTAGGCCGCTGAACGAGCGAGAGATTCTTGGGCGGAGCCCCATGGTCGTGAGCGTGCAGAAGAACAGCCTGCAGATCATCAACCCGACGCTCTTCCTCGACCCAACGTTCCAGGCTGCCACACAGCCCAAGTCGCGGCCAAGCGACTCCGGCCCGCCATTGGCACTCACGGCACAGGCGTTGGCGGCGGCGACGGCTGCAGGTGAGTGCCGAACTTTCTACTTTGACCGATGCTACGGCATGGATGCAGCGTACGCGGACGGCGACAACGACGCGGCGTTCCTCATTGAAAACCAGCAGGACGTCGACAACGTGACGCACAAGCGACACCAGGAGCTCATCTTCGAAGACGTCGGACTCGAAATGATCGACTCGGCGTTCCAGGGCTTCAACTGCACCGTCTTGGCGTACGGCCAGACGGGCAGCGGCAAGACGCACACGATGGTCGGCGACAAGACCGAGAAAGGCAAAGGCCTCATCCCACGCGTTTGCGAGGCACTGTTCCGAGGCATCGAAGCTCGGCGCACGCGAGATGGAGGCGCCAACGGTGGCGAACTGTTGGAAAGCGACAATGAAACTCGGCGCTCCATGTTCAGCGTGCACGTGAGCTACATGGAGATTTACAAAGAAAAAGTCAACGACTTGCTGGATATAACGGCGGCCAAGGCGCTCCAAGCAGCCACGTCGCCCGGTGGGAGTCGCAACGGTGCAGAGGAAGAAGCAGCAGCGGCGCGTCGACAGCTCAAAGTGCGCGAACACCCAGTGACTGGGCCGTTCGTCGAGGGACTGAGCGCACGCGCCGTGACGTCGTATGCCGAGATCGCTGACGAAATGTTGGCAGGCGACAAGCTGCGCTCGGTGGCGTCGACGCTCATGAACGCCGTGTCGTCGCGCTCGCACGCGATTTTCACAATCACGTTCACGCAGACAACGTACGATTTGCAGGCGCAGTGTGCCCACGATAAGACATCCAAGATCTGCCTCATCGACTTGGCTGGCTCGGAACGCGCCAACGCGTCTGGTACGAGCGGCGAACGTCTCAAGGAAGGCGCCATGATCAACAAAAGCCTCACGACGCTTGGCCGAGTCATCGCGGCACTGAGCAAGGGCTCAAACGAACGCGTGCCGTACCGTGACAGCACGCTCACGTGGCTGCTCAAGGAGAGTCTGGGCGGCAACGCCATGACTACGATGCTGGCGATGATCAGTCCTAGCGCCGACAACTACGAGGAAACGATGAGCACGCTGCGCTACGCCGAGTCGGCCAAGAAGGTCATGAACCGCGCAGTCGTCAACGAAGACAAGAACGCAAAGATCATCCGTCAGCTGCGCCAAGAGATCCAAGACCTGCGTCTCGAGCTGAGCAAGCAGCAGCAGCTACAACAGTCGCAGTCTCAGATGGAGCGCAAGCCCAGCGACACCAGTGCGGGCTTGTCGGCCAGCCTGCAAGAACGCGAGGAGATGTTCCAGCAGATGCAGGCCGAGCTCACCAACGCACGACGCGAGAGCGAGCAGTGGCAGCGGACCGCCGCCGCTGCTGCAGCAGCCAGTGCTGCCAACGCCACATCACGCGTCGGCGGCGACCAAGTCCAGTTACATGCTGAGCTGCCTTCGCTGGTGAACATGAGCAGCAGTCTCCGCGCCAACGAAGCGTTGGCTTACGGCCTCGTCGAAGGCCGGACATTCTTCGGCAGTGCTCCACCTCGACGGCCGGAGCCCCTGGACGAAGGTGGGCCTGGTAGTCCGATCGCCGATGGCGGAGAGAAGCGGTCGCCCATCAAACGCAAGAACAGTGCTTGGGGCTTGCTCCGCCGTGGATCTTCGTCCACGCTTGTAGGCGGCAGTGAGCCGGACCTCACCGCCAACAGCAGCGGCAACATGAGTCCGTTGAAGCGCAAGAAATCGACATCGCGCCTGACCCGGAAGAAGAGCGGTCTGATGTCGGATGAGGAAGCCGCTGCGGAAGCCGTGGCCCTAGTCAGCGGTGGAGGTGGAGCGGCCAGCCCACCGAGCAGCCCAACATCGACTGCGAAAATGTGGACGCAAACGTTCCAGCTACAGGCCAGCAACTCGTTGCGAGAGGAAGAGAACGAGAACGAAGAGCGCGACAGCCACGACATGGATATTTGCCCGCAGCACATCCAGATCGTGTGCTTCCGACGGGCTCGCCCGCCCACAACCACGGGAGAGACCGGCGGCGACGACACAGCCAGCGACAGCGAGCGCGAACAACCCAGTAGCAGCCCTCCGTATCGTATCGAGCTCAAGGTGCTCGATGCCAACGCTTTGGTCAAGGTCAATGGACGGCAGCTCCAGTACGGCCAGCCACGCATTCGCCTCAAGCACGGCGACCGCGTGCAGCTTGGCGCGACCCACCTTCTGCGAGTGCATGTGCCTCAGAACGCGACGGGCAACAAGGAGAACCGATCGGAATGGTTGGTAGCGAGCGAGAACAAACTCGTGGACGATGAGCCAGCACCAGACGATGAGCAGCGCACGTTAGATGAGCTAGTGTACGAAGCCAACACACTATGCCAGAAGCTGCATATTGCCATGGAGTTCCAGCTCGATGGTCGCCTCAGCACCGAGAGCGTCGTGGTCGTCATGAAACACGTCGAAGGCGATCGCTTGACGCGCACCATCATGCAGTGGGGACGACTGCTGTTGATGCGCAAGCTCGTATTGTTGCGGCAGGTCGCGAACGCGGTGGACGAGACCACGCTCTCCACAACGACCATTGTGGCTGATGAAGCCCGCGAACAGACCATCGACACAAGTCGGTTTGACCGGACCGGGACGCCGACGCCACCTGCGCCTTTGTCTATGCCACCGGTGCAAGAGGAAACCGAGGAAGTGCGTGAGCCTGCCATCACGATGGCCCCACGTCCGCTGACGCCAGCGCGAAGCTTGAGGTCGCTGCTGGAGGAGTACAAGCCACCGACCCCACCGCCGATGACGGATGCGCCGGCTCCGGTGTCGACCACGCCGTGCATTCGCTTGCTCGGCCAGGCACGGGTGCATGTGGGCTCGCTCGACGTGAATGGCGGATCACCTCCACCGGTCGAGTCGCTCAGTGCGGCCGTCTTCGATGCCTCTGGCAAGTACATTGCTCGCCTGGAAGTCGGGCTGACGTTCTACGTGCCCACCCAACAGGCAGCGCGGCGGACGTCGCTTTTCGGCAAGAAGTCGCGTGAGGACGCGTTGAACGTCCGCATGACCATGCGACAGCTCGAGTTTGCGGCGACAGCCATGACATCGCAGTGGATCTCGCTCACTGTTAAGAAATGGAACGCTGTGCAGACAGGAGCAGCCAGCGAGAGCGATGAGCCAGCAGTGTCCGTCCGATCGGCATCGACCGGTCCGTCGCCATGGGCGTACTCGACGCGCAAACTGAGTTCGTGTGGCGCTGCACTGGAAGAGCATAACCTGCCCATCGACACGCAACTGGATGCTGATCCCACGCGGCTGTTCATGATCGAGGAGATCGTCGATGTGTCAATCCACGATCTGCTGGTGCGCAAGAGCTCTGCCAAGCGCCCGGGCGACCAGACCGCTGGTCTGACCGAGTTGAAGGATAGCGAACGTGGCTTCCTAACGCTTGAAGTGTGGGGCTACGGCGATCTCATCCTTCCACCACAGAACTTGCCAGCTCGTTCGCCCATCTTTGCTCCAGCAGAGGCGCTGCAGCCCGCACCGACCACCACCACGCGCCTCGAGTTCTACGTCTCAGTCGACGCAGAAGAACGCGAAGCCGATGGTCTCTTTCGGCCCGTTTCGGTCAAGCGCGATGGATCGTTGCGTGTGCATGCATCCCAGCCGCGCCGTCTGCACGTGCGGCTCACGCAGGCAGACCAATTGCCGTTTGGCTTGCAGTACATCTGCGCTGTGGCTCTGTCAGCACCGTTCTCCACCAGCAGTCGGTCACTTGCTGGCCTCGCACAGGCAGCTGACAAGTGCACACAGTCACTGCTGTTGCCGACGTCTCCCCGTGGTACACCAGCACCAACATGGAGCGAGCTCGAGATGCGCAACGACTGCGTCGTCGACCCAGCAGCGCGATCTCTGTCAGTCTGTCTCAAGTGGGAGCCTCCAGCAGGCAGCGAACAACCCGATGCGCCAGGCTTCCGCAGTGTCTTCCGTGTGGCCATCGCTTTCGTCACACGGCTCGAGCCGCACAACCCCGTTGTTATCTCGAAGAGCATGGTTGTCAAGCTATGTCCACCGACGGTGTCGAGCACGCAAAAGCTGGTGCGGCACAGAGAGCACGCGCGAACGGCATGGTGGGCTAGGGAGAGCTTCAGCCGCAACTACCGACTCGGAACGTGGTACAGCGTTGAACTGCTAGCACCGATCGGTGGTGCGAAGCGAGATACATCCTTCACGTCCAACAAGAGCGATCAGGACAACCAAATAGAGCAGCCACAGGGAGGAGCTGCTCCAGATACATTGGTCTACGACGACGCGCTAGTTGCTAAGCTGTTGGGCGACCATGTTAAGGGACTGGAGCGTTTGGAGGAGGCGTGTGAGATTGAGGAAGCGCGTCAACGCATGTGGCTTCTGTTCCACGCTCGCACGGCGAGTGCAGCCAAGTCTCCGCCAGCAGAGGGTGCTGAAAACGAGGAAGAAGATCCGGAGGCCAACTTATTGACGCTGGACCGTGCTAAGAAGCTGCTGGAAGAGCTCCATGAGCTAGGTGACGAAGTGGAGCCGCTTTACGAAGCTGTGTCGGTGCAACGCGACCAGGTGTTCCTACGTCGTCTTGGACGCAAGGACATGATGGTCGCCGTGTCCACAGGCACGGTCTGGGATTTTTCTGCCAAGACAGCGCCGCCACCACCGGCGTACTTGGGGCTACCAAGTGCACTGTCACAACGATTCCAGCAGGGCACTCCCGCACCGATGGCGCACTTCGTGACCGAGCCAACGCACTTCGACAATGCCGGCGTGGGCGAGATGAGCGGCTTCCTCATGTTCTCACAGACTTATCAGGTGGAAAACGCAGCGGCTGTGCAGCCACTGAACGCGCCGACCACAGTGAACAAACCGACACCCTCACTCAAGTACGACGCCAATCAGTGGGGTCGTCGCTGGTTCGTGCTCAAACGGCCGTTCCTGTACGCGTACAAGACGTTCGCATGCAAGGAGCAGGTGGGCGTGATCGACATGTCCAAGTGCCAGTTGCTGGTGGCACCGACAGCCACGTCGTCGTCCGGGGCCGAAGCCACGAGCCACGTGCCGTTCTGCTTCCAGCTCGTCGGGTTTGCTGGCACCAAATGCATTGTGTGGAGCCTGCAGGCATCAACGGCCGCCGAGATGCGTGCGTGGCTGGTGGCCATCGATCCGCTCAAGATCGAGGCCCGCGCATCCGTCGTCCAGAACGTGAGCGCCGACGGCGTCGCCATTACGGCATGATCGAGATGGCAGCCATCGATGCATCAGAGAGACAGATGGGTACGGTATATTTTCCTATGAGTTAGTTATCAATATGACATCAGATGGCCAACCCGTAGACAAAGATGACGACCGAGATGCTGGAGTTCTCCCACGACACCGTGCACGCGCCTGTGTGTGTGTTACGGATGCGATTCAGAACGTGCCACTTCACCCATGACAGCACATGCCCACGAACGCACCGTCGGCTTTCTCATCCCAGTATGCGGTGCTGCTGAGCTCAAGTCCGGCGCCTTTGCGCTGCCGCAGCAGACACGTCACGATGTACTTAAAATTCTGCGTGGGCATGGAACAGGACACGTCTGACGCGTTATTGCACGCGCCTGCCGTGGAATGGACGGGTGATACGTACAGGAGACAGCTTCTGAAGGTCGTCCACGCAAGAGTTGGTCATGATGTTGATCCAATCTGTCACCTGCATTCGTTTCTCCGTCAGTCAACGCCCGCGGCAGTAGATGCAGGTGGAGTCGTACTTTGGAATGGTCGTAGACGTTGCCCTCGAGCGTACTCAGCACAGCGTCCTGGACGATGGCGCTCACTTCATCCTTGAGCAGCGGGAAGTCGTAGCAGGTGGCCGGCGGCATGGCAATGCAGGCAAGCACGCTCGCGAGCGACGACTCGTGGTGCTGTCAGACTGGAACTGGCTGGCGCCAAGGGGCGCGAGTTCATATTGGAGCGACTGTTGCCTGGAAGGACTGACTGATGATGGAGCGCAAGAAGAAGCAGCGAGACTCGACGACATCGTCGTCTCCCTCGTCGGTGGGTGACCAAGACCAAAGCAGGAAACGAAACAAAAGCAAGCCGACCAAGCCACGACATACGCCGTCGACTGTGCCTGCGTTGGGGGCTGTTGAGGAAGAGAGCGATGATGCAAAGATGCGATTGCTTGGTGGCGAGCATGGCGCGGGCATCTCCGACGAAGCTATCGCCGCCTTCATCAATGCTCAGAGCCATGCAGACGTCGAGCTGGGCAGCATGAACATGACGGTGCTGTCATCTCAGCAGACTCAGCCTCGGCGAGTCAAACACCTCATCGAGCACGAAATCAGCGGCGATTTCTACCACGTGTACAACAGTGACACCACGTTTGAGCAGGAACAGCCTCATCCACCACGTTCAGGACGAGGCCACGACCACAAGCTGCTGTCGCGCGCAGCATCGACCATATCGATCATTCGCCATGCTCATCTGAAGCCTCTGAAACCTCCAAAGGCACTGTCTGTCGAAACGATAGAAGAGGAAGACGAGAGCCAAGGCGTGACCTGGGCAGCCGTGAGCGCCCGTGCGTTGCCGTTGCTCGAGACGGCCATGACCATCATGTGTCAGGGCATCCTGGCAGGGTTGTGCTGGACTGATGCCTTCAACCTCAGCGCCACCGACAGCTTGCTCAACGTCGCCAGTCAGAGCACGTTCGTCTGCACGTACACGGCCGTGGCGGACCGCTCGCGCCAGCTTCTCTTCATCCTGATAAAATATCCTCCCATCCCACGCCTTGCTGTTTACGTGGGCTCACTGCATCCTGCGCTCGATACCACTAGCTGACTTGACGAAGACTCACCCTCAACATCGTAGGGCTGCTCAAGAAGCTGACCCACCATCGCAAGGTGCTTGGACCGGACGCCGCCGCACGCGAAGCCAGACGCCGACGCAAGCTGTCTATCGCCTCGGGGCTGGTGCGAACCCAACACGATCCCAAACATCATTATCACACCCATCGGTGCGCCATGGGCTCACTGTCTGTTCTTCTGTGTCGCAGCTCATTGGAGCAATCACGATGACGATCCTGTCCCTGGCGGTGCTGTTGATCGCATCACCGTCGGCAATCCGCCTCACGCGCGCGTTTGCAGCAGACCCAGCGTGGTGAGTCATCATTGCTCGAACACAGCGTGTCTCCATCATGCTGTTCATCGTCGGTCATGGTTGTACAGATTAGAATTCTCACCATGTTTTTTTCTGTTGTGACCCACAACTTGTGGGACACGTTTGGATGCCAGGTGCGCCGTGAATGCTGGGAAATCGCCAGAGTATCACTCGTCCGTCCGTCTCCTCCGCGGAGGCGCCATCACGAACGCTGTGCTGACCACATGCGCTTGGTTCCTTGTTGCTCTGGTAAGGTTGCGTTGACGTGTGCACCTGGGCGTGTGCTCCTGGGTGTGTGCACCTGTGCGTGTGTGCACGCCAGTGTGTGCCTGTAGAGTCTATGGGCTCTAGTGCCTACTGGATCAATCCAGCAGCATCAGCTGACCATTTGTGTCGATAGCACGGCCAAGTGGTCGCCAGCGCCAATATTCAGCACAAAGAGCAAGCGCGCCAACTGAAGAAGGCACACGACGACGTCGAGAAACGGTGGCATTTCGCAACGCTGGATGTTGCACCTCTTGTCTGTATGTGCGTGTGCTGACCACTAATGCGTCTGACATGCGATTGTGCCATTCCCAGGCTCCGGCATTTCCAAGGCCAGGACCTGGACTTCCTCGACGTCTCGACGCTCAAAGAGCTCATCCAGCAGCATCAGGTTCGTTCACGTTGGGATGCTCCACAATTGCGCCCAAACTCATGATCTGCATACAATTCCGTCGATTCCGTCGCCTCCACGTGTGTCTCTCCAGCGCGCCATCGAAGCGACCGAAGCCGTGTTGGTGACCAAACTCCAGCTCCAGCAGACCCGGATGCCCGTCAGATGATGGATCGAGCGAGATTGATGGATGGATGGAAGTGTCAGTGCACCCGAGCCGACTCCCGAGCCGAACGAGCTGGAACGAGCCGAGCCACAAGATCGGGGGTCTCAGACTCTTGGGATCAGACGCATCACCCGCAGAGAACACGATGATCGCCATGAAGCAGCTCATGAGGATGCCAACAGCGAGTGTGGCGGCCTCCAGCGCGAGAAGCTCAAGCCCACGCGGCGTGCGCTGGATGAGTGCCTTGGTGTCGGCAGATTGGGTGGCAAGCCGGAAGAAGGCGCAGGAGCGTGTGGTGCTGTTGGACTGTGACCATCCCGTGGCGTATATGCGTGCACACATCGATGGCGCGCTGCCGTTCCCGTTGGCCATGACGTCGCTGAAGGTAAGGCTCGATTGTGCGCACGATGCATGCTGGAATCTGAGGCTGGTGCCAGAGTGAGAGCCAGCGTTGCAGCATTGCGCTCCTTCTGTCGCCGCATTGCCGCTGCAGCTGCAGCGTTCTTAGTTGTTTACGAAGATCGAGGGGAAGTGTCTGGAAATGACGAGCGCGTGGCTGCGGATTGTGTGCACTCGTAGGACTCAACACCACGGCACACGGGTGTGATTCTCCTTGAAGATTTCGACCATGCGATGCAACAGTTGCAGTTGCCAAAGGACGCCACGCTCGTCCTATACGACAATGAGATGAGTCTGGTGAGTTCCATACTGAATCAAGCGCGAAGCGGGTGCCTCCTGTCTGAAATGATGAAGCAGCTGCTAAGTCGCTGAGTTGTGGGCTGGATGTCGTGCATCAGAAAGCAACACGTGCGTGGTGGGTGTTCCGTCATTATGGCTTTCCGAAGGAGCAGCTGAAGGTGCTCGATGGCGGATGGAAGGAGTGGATTGCCAGCAGAGGTGAAGTCGCCTCGGGCCAGCCAGAGCATCTATTTCCAACCGCAGATGCATTTCGGTTCGTTATGTTTGTCAGATGGCGCGTAAACTTGCATGGAGAATGGCTTGGTGTTTTATCCGGCATATGCTTTGAATCTTGGTGACAGGCCGAAAGCTCCCAAGGAAAGTGATGTGCTCGTTGGTTTGCAAACCGTGCAAGAAGCGTTGTTTGATGGCGAGACGCAGTTCATTGATTCGCGCTCTCTGGGAGAATTCACTGGCGCCAATCCGAATGGCAACAGCCGTGCGGGTAAGATTTGCCACGCGCTAGCATAGGCAACCGCGACGCACCTGCTGCAATGCATGAAGCTGACGATGTCTCTACCCAGGTCGTGTCCCAGGTGCACATCATTTCGAGTGGCACAGCGCAGTTGATGGCGCAGCGAACGACAAGTTCCGGTCACCCGAAGAGCTCGAAGCTCAGCTGGTGCAAGCGTTCGGCCTGAACAAGAATCATCGCGCCATTACCTACTGCCAGCGAGGGGTCCGAGCTGCCCACACGGCATTCCTGCTCGAGGAAGTGCTGGGCTTCGACCGGGTCCAAATTTATGAGGACTCAATGCTGGAGTATCTCAACCACCATGATACAGACGTCGAAGTGTGACATTGGCGCAGGATTTTGCTGGGAAAGCAGATGGGATAGCCTCGTTGCGACAGCGGCATGCCGCTGGAGGTTTCTCAGGCGCACAGCCATTGAAATCAGCACCACCTCTAACGTGCCAGGCCTGGTGCGATGCGAACGAAGTTGATGTTTGGTGTCACAGCGGCACGCAATGCGATGTTTTGAATCGAGCGCGTGTGTACCTGCATGCGCACAGTGTGCTTGTGGGTTGGATGCTCGCTGACAAGCCCCGCACACATCCAAGCTCATCTGACTTGTGTGCCAGCTGGAAAGCAACGTGGAGCTGGGCAGCCAAGTGTCAGGTCTCAATTATGTTGAAACCCTGTTGAGTCAACGTGACGACTGCCATTGGGCACACGCTGACTCCTGCTCCCAGCAGGGCAGGCTGCTGGTGTGCGTGATCAGAAACCGCGTTTGCAAACCGCGCAGCATGTGAGTCGCCGCTGTGATGCATAGATGCCAGATGTCAAGCCCGGTCTGTGGGCCTGGAAGAGAGCTCCGAGGTTTGGGGAGATGACCCTCAAGGCTCCAGGCTGGTCATTTCGAGCGGTTCGTTGCAGGCCACACGATGACAGCGATGAATCAAGTTGGACAGTCATCTGCAAGTGACGAGCTCTTCTGGCCCGGATGGAAGGGGTGATGTAGGGCGCACCACTCAGCAGAATGGACCACCACACGGCAGCACGCATCAACGAGACCACCATCAGCTGTGCTTTGTGCTCTCACGTGTGTGCACATGCCTGCGTGCCTTTGACGCAGTCGACGGACCCTTTCGGATTGCGTGGGCTCCATCCAGCATCCAGCATCCAGCATGGGGTTGGCTCGTGCATGTCCAGGCCGAGCTGGACGGCTCGTGATCCATCCAGCACTTGTCCAACCGTTGATGCCATCCAATGGATTCACAAAGATTGCACCAAATGCACCCCGATCCTGCTTTCCAGCCACTGCAAACGCTGATGGTCGGCGGAGGATCGCGGTGAAGAACGAACAGACAGGCCCAGCCGCACAATCCTGCTTTGCGTTTTGCATGACAACAAACAATCGATGAGAATGCCCTTCGTCTGTCTGAGATTATTTGTGTCGAGTGAGAATTTTCATGCATTCGGTTTCGGAATGTGTGGATGATGTTAATCTCCCAATGCTGCTTGCTGCCTGAGCACTAGCGGAGTCAGCACGTGAATTGCATACCATTTGTTGTTGCAATGCAGAATTCGTCGGATTCGTCAGATTCCGACGGGGAATGCAGCACGCCGGACCTCGCCGAGGTCCAGCGGAAGAAAACGCATTGAAGGGAGTGATCCTTCAACAACGCGTCGCACCTTCAACAATCCCGAACCATACAACAGCCAACAGCACCCACTGGCCGGTGCAGACAGCACAACCCAACTGCGAGGAAGCCCGGTCCGGCTTTGGGGTTGAGAGCTGCGTGCGAAGTTTTCCCGCTGTTCATACATGCACTCCGATGAGCTGCGTGATCCTCGGATGGCTTGTTGGAGTGTGGAAGAATTTCGTTCACGCAGGGATGTACAGAGGTTACATCCTACGGGGAACCAGTGCTAGCTAGACAGCAGTCTGATGCGTGAGGAGCTGCGTGGATCACCGCGTGTGTTGGGAGTGTTCGCATCGCACAGAGCTCCCGTCAACATTTCATGCAAGCTGCAGCTCAGGTTTGCACAGCTGCTGCGTGCTCTTGTGCCGACAACGCGTGCGTGCGCGGTCGCCGCGCCACGAGGTTGATTTCTGCGTTCTGTAGACCAATCCCGCTGGCTGCGGGTTCCTCCCACGTTCCCTAGGGTCGTTCCCCGACATCGCAGATTTCTTGAGCGCAACTGCGCCAACGGCACGTGGGCAAAAGGGCACACAGATCTCAACGGTCTCTATTTCGAGTCCCCTCCAGCCTCCCTCACTTTTTACCTGGTATTCTTACTCGTGTTTATTCTGGCTCATTCATTCAGGGCCCTGGCCGTCTTGGGGTGCAACATCGCATTCGACTGCACCCCGACCTCATCGGTGACGTTTCACAAGGTATTGGTGGTGCAATGTTGGTGGCGGATTGGATGCCAGTGAGCATGCTGATTGATGGCGGCGGGGGTTCAGATGCTGACCACCCTTCTGGCAGCAGCTGGCGACAACAACCACCAATCCATCAAGTGAGAGTCAAATCCAATGTTTATCAGCCGCCATGCTCGGATACACCTGGTCATGACGCAGTCATCTCCAGGTGTGGTCCAGCTCCTCTGTTGACCAGCATCGACTGCGATAGACCAAACGACAGCTTGTGACCATCCGTGGCTCGACTGCCAGGAAAGTGTGTTGATGTTGGGACAAGAGGGTGTCAGGGTGTCCCGGAAAATGGTCGATCAAGGTTTAGGGTGGCCGAGACAAGAACACTTTGGCTGACCAATCGCCAGCCAAAGTGTGCTTGTCTCGGTCATCATGGCTTGGCTCGGCCATGGACCGGGGGGTTGCATACTCAGGTATTTTGAGCGCCAAAGCACCAACGCATCCAAGCCACGTAAGAGGGTAGAAACAGTACGACGGCGTGCTCATGACCCGATCTTGGCACACGTCGCTCGTTTTGGTGGCGACCCACACGACCGCCGTTTCTGAGCCGTTGGCTCATTCCTCTCGTGCTGCACGAGTCGTGCATGAAGACTGTGGGCCCGCCAGCCTGCCCGCTGCCTGCTTGCATGCCCGCCCGCCCACTCGTGGGCGCTGACCCTCCGCCCGACTGCGTTGCTCGATACTTTCCTTGGCGAAGTGGAGTTAGTTTTGTCGCTCTTGCTAGGGATTTGGGGTAAGGAGGTCGCCTCACCCGGCTTCACTGCTGACCAGCCCGAGTCAAGCGGCTCAGTTTTATTCCAGCCGTCAAGCCCCACCACGCACCACACACACGCATCCACGCATCGACCGACGTGGCATCGGCCGGTCGCTGTGTTCTTGGCAGTCCTCGCTCTCTGGTAACCCGATTGCTGGACATCCGCGCCACACAGCTGCTTGTGGGCTTCGGAGGTCGCAGTTCGTCGACTGCCTTGCTCGCGCTTCTTTTGGTGGGTCCTCTCAAATCCCCCGAGGCTCGAGCCCAGTCAGTCCAACCCCCAGCTCCAGCCCTCGCCCTCACACACGCGCCCGTCCGCCTGCCGTTCTGTCGCCCTCTGCTCTGCTTGCTGGACGGTGTTGTGTGTGCGTGATTGGTGTGCGATCGCCACTGCAGTTGTTGCTCAGTCACGTGCACGGTGCACCCCCGAGCCCGACAGCAGCGTCTGCGCGTCAGCATTCCACCCAGCTGGTGTGTGCGCGTCGCCACCACCTGGCCGCCGTTTGCTCAAGCTGTCCGCGTGACCATCCTCCTGCCTGCGTTCCAGCCGTCCCAGAGCGTGCTGGTTTTTCTCACTGCTGGGCTGTGCTTGATTGCTGGTCCGGGACAGCAGCGACTCACGCACTGGGTTCACCCGCTACTTGCTGCTGGTTGCCACCGTCCGCCGGGTCCCCCATCCTCGTCCGCTCGCCCACTCGTCGTTGAACTGAATCAGTGGAACGGTTCTGGTCGGCACTCCTGCGCGTGATCACCAGCCTCTCTTCTCCGGATTGCCTCTTTGCGTGTGTGCACGCCAAGCCAAGCAAAGCCAAGCCAAACCTCCGGCTCCGTCCGTCGTCTGAGAGAGCCCATTGTGCATTTTGTTGGCAGGCAACCAGAGCTTGACAGAGAGAAAGAGAGACCGCGAGAAAGCCACGGACTGCCCGCCGCCACTGCTCAGCATCTCCCTGCCTGCCTGCCTAAGCCTGCCTCTCTCCTTTGCTTCCAGCAAGCAAACACACAGCAACCATAAGCCGCCCCACTAAGCTTCCGCGGCCTGCTTTCCTTGCGTCGCCGACGACTTCGTTGCAGCGCCCAGGATTGACGTGGTTTGAGTCAGCAGCGCCGGCTACGTCGCGCTGCTTGAACGCGTCTCCATCGTCGTCGTCCACGTACTCGTCGTCGTCTTCGTCACCTTCCTCGCCTGTGGTGTTGCCACCACTGCACGCCACCCTCGCCTGCCCACCCCTCGGTGCGCGGTGTGACTCACCTTCCTCGCCGTCTTCCTATCAAGGAGTCCGTGACAAGATGGACATCCGTCGGCTGCTGCACAACCCGGATGACGGCGGCTGGTTTGTCATCGGTGAGACCAAGAGCGAAAGCGAGATGAACGAGTTCCGTCGCTCCCTCAAGCGCAATGCCATCATCAACACCCACTTGGTCAACTGCACCATGGCACATGATCACGCTGTCGGCGACGGTCCACTCCCAGAGCACAAGATGAAAGTCCAATGGACCAAGTGCACGTCGGCCTTGTGCCATCCTCGCAAGTCCAGTGACCCGAATGCGCCGGGCCCCAAGGCGCGCTCATGCCCTGTGCAACTGCGCATGTCGACATGCCAGCTCACGTTCGCAGGTATCGTCTGCCAGGCCTACCAGCACCTGAGTGAAGAGCACGACTCGGCCGAGCCAATGCAGAGCAGTGTGACCGAAGAAATGAAGTCGCACATTGTTCGCATGCTGCAAGTGAACCCAGACGTGAAGCCCATGGCGATATACAAGGAGCTCAACAAGCTGCATCAACGCGGTGAGTTTGGCGATGATCTCATGCCAACCAAGATTCAGCTGCGCAACGCGCTGACGTATTTAAGAAGCCGCAAACTGAAGATGCCGAGCACCGTCGGTCGCAAGCGGAGGTTCGACTCATTCTCGGAAGGCAGTGCTTCTCCGCCCATGGAGGAGCATCGCCAACCAGAATAAGCAGATACCTCATATTTCCCCTAATTAATTCGCCTTAGGCACCCCGCGTTCATGTAAGATAGCAGTGGAACGAATATTCAAATATTTCTCAATCGAGCAAGCGCCCATCGCTTCTTCATCACATTCACCTTCTCCTGTCTCCTCAACTTCATCAAGATGCCTCGCATGCTACTGGCAGCGTTCATTTCCCCACTCGGTCACTTTATTTCATCCACCAAGGCAGCTGCTGAGGTTCTATTCCATGCGACGTGCGAGCTCTGCGGCCAGATGCCCTAAATACCTTGCGAAGTTCGCCCGCGACGTTGAGGCACGTGCGCACCACCTCATGCTGGGCACGGTGCATCTGCACACAGCATCATGTTCATGGCACACCATGCATGAGCAGCGCACACAGAGCCAGCGACACGTGGAGCAGTGGAGCAACGTGCATCAACTTGTTGACGTGGCATACAGAACCGTCTCGCACATCTTCCGCGCCGTCCCTGGCGACTCCGCCCTCCCAAAGCGTTGCCGTTCTCCGACGAATCGTTGGGGAATCCAGGCATGTTGGTGCAGGGCGCAGAACCATCCAGAATTTTGTTCTCGCTCGCCCGTGGATCACTCGTCGCGATGAAGAGTTTGTTGATGCGTCACCTCGCGCGGCGGTTGCGGGAAGAAATCCGTTACGACGCTCTTGGCATTCCCATATTCGTCCAACGGTTCTGGATACCGGCATGATTCGGTCACGAGCAATCGAGCGCATTGCTCAGCCATGGTATGCAGCAAGTTGGTTGCTCATGCCCAGGGGCAAGGGGATGGATGGATAGATCGATAGATGGATGGATGATGCATCCATTTGGCCGTGCACAATCCATGTCTCGACTTCCTCACCACCTCTTTCAGCCAATCGTCGCCGACCTAGAGATGGCCAAAACCAGCAACTGCCCATTCATTGATATTGGTGCAGTAGTTCGCTCCCCTCCCCCACCTCGATGTAATACTCGACGCTGGCCAACAATGCTGCTTGCATTGATTTGCGACAAACTCGGATGGTATACAGAAAACGACGGAGATGCTCCGCACCCTCATGAACAGCGCCCCACAGCAATTCACTGTCGGAAATGCTCGACTTTATCAGTTACTTCGCAGATTACCAGCTTCTTCTGCCTGAGCTTCATCAACAGGCGATTGAATCCCGGTGTCTGCTAGAACGATTTCACACGGCGGTGTGTTTAGTGACGGATTCGAGCGGATGGTGGCATCGCGTCGAATGAATATTTTGAACATTGCTTTGCATACAAGCAAGTTGGAATACATATTTTCCAACAATAGTATATCCTTCCTCGATTATTTTCTGGGCATCGTTGACCACTGGGTGCCATCGTAGTGAGTGACGATGAACATCTTGACACAGAGCGAGATCGCCAATGACGGCGCGCCATTGCTGCGCAAGGCGACCGAGGAGGACGAAGAAGAGTACATGATCACGTCGTTCACAAACGTGCAGATTCATCTGCCACCAACGGATGATCTGCCCCTTAATCAAACGGCCGGCACGCTGTACGTCACAAGCAAGCGGGTCGTGTGGGTTGGCGACGTCCACGCCGCGCGTGTCGGCTACGGATGGGACATGCGGATCATCACGTTGCATGCCATCTCGCGCGACGTCAGCGCCTTTCCAGAGCCATGTCTGTACTGCCAGGTGCGTGGCTGCAATAGCCGATGCTTGAGCTCTGCAAACGCTGTGATTCAAAGGACAACATTCTTGTTCCACAGCTCGACAGCGAAGACACGAGCGAAGTCCGCTTCGTTCCATCCGATGCCAACCTTTGTGCGTACTGATGTGAAGTTCATGCTGCAAATACGTGTTTAATATGCTCACCCATGCTGACTATGTACTAGTGCAAGAGGTCTACACCGCGTTTTCCAAAGCAGCAGAGCTGAACCCAGATGACGACGAAGACGACGACGCTGGCATGTTTGGAGACGAAATGGGCGATGAAGATGGATGGATCTACAACGAGGAAGAAGTTGCCAACGGTGCACGTGCTGCCAGCATTGCCGCGCACCTTGATTCCATTCTACAGATCGCGCCGGGCTTGGAACAGAATCAGCCGGAAGCCGGGCAATTCGACGACGCTGACGAAGCAGAAGACGACTGTTTGCTGTGATGCATGCATGGATTTTCATTCGCAAACCGGCAGAGGCAGATTTTGATCCCACCAATGCAACAACATGCCTGTTTGCCTGTATTTTATTACGATTGGACGCCTTCACCAACGCGCACTCACTGAGAAAATGTTGGAGGAAGCCACAGAATCTCTGCGGGGCTGCGATAGCTACCCTAGATCTTATGAAGCATGTTCTCCTTGTTGACGAGATGACACGTTGTCTCCACCAGCCGCAAGAGCTGCGAGATGTCGGCCGACCAATTGCTCAGCTGTTCCTCAGGCGACAGTGGTCGCAGGAACGACACAAGCTTGGCGGGGCGGTCGATCTTGGCGTAGATCGAGCCGTTGCTGACGAGCGTCGAAATGCTGTTCTCAGTCAACTACAGGGCAACAACGAAAAACTGTTGAGTCCACCACGTACCAGGCACCGTCCAAAGAGCAGTATTACCTCCTCCGACAAGCCAATCATGTTGGCCAAGTGTGGCAAACGAATGCGTTGGTAGTGTTCGGCCACAACGCGGATGTTGTGCTCCGTCACGCGCGTGTGCAGGGCGGCGAGCCATTCGGCGCCGCGTTCCATGTGATTGAAGATTGGATGCTTCTTCAACAACGCATCCTGCTGCAGCGGGAAGCCGATGATCTCTCTCGTCGTGAAGCGCGTCAACAAGTCGTGGAACTCGGGCATCTTCTCCATCAGCTTTTCCTTGGCCAACGTGTGCAGCAAGTCGCTCTGCAAGTTCGAGTATGGCGACAAAATGACAAAGATGGCGGCGTGCTGCAGCGCCTTCTGCCACATCTCGTCCTTGGCTTTGACGATGCCTGTGTTGAAAATGGCCATCCAGTGACGGCACAGCTCGAGTGGGTTGTTCTCATGCGTGTCGTATTCGATCATCAAGTGGTAGAACTTGAGCTTGCACTCCTGGAACGAGTCTTCTTCCAGCGTGCGACGCAAGATCTTCTTCGACAAGATGAACGCGCGCACAAAGTCTTTCTTGGCCAGCGTCAAGCGCACCTGCTCCAGAATGTACTCCGTCTTTTCCAATTTGGTCATGGCGCCGTACGTCTCCACGTGCACTTCCTGCAAGATCGTGGCGGCCTCGTCGATCTCGCCGCGTGCTTCTTTCATGCGCGACAGCATCTGCGTGAGCGTGGCGCGCTCCTTTTCCAGGAAGATCTTGCCCTCCGCGACCTGGCGCAGCGCGTGGATCAGGTCCATCTTCACCGACTCGGACGGCGTCTCTGGCAGGAACTCCATGGCGCGTTGCACCACGACCGTGATCGCCCCCGACTTTTGCGCGCGGCGCTTCGACAGCAGCGAGATGTGGTCCTTCAGCAGCTCCCAGCGCTTGTACTGCGCACACAGCTGCAGAATGGAGCCGACCACGGCCTTGAGCGTCGGGATGTCGTTGGCCAAGCGCGCCTGCTTCTCCAGCCCCAAGAGAAGCTCACAGCCGGCCTCCACATTGCCGCTGGCGGCAATCGACTGCGCCTGCGGCAGCACCTTCTGGTACTCCTCTCCCTAGTCTGCCTTCTTTCCGATCTCTTCGCTCATGGCCACTAATGAATGCGCGTGCGTGGGGCGTGAGGCGTGGATGTAGTGGAAGCAGCGGCGTTGCCTCGGTCAAGCTCTGCTGCGGCTGCTCGCTTCGTGCTCGGAGGATACTCAAAGAAGGGAGAACGGGGAGGGTGCTTCAAAATACCACGAACCGGTAGATTGTAGAGTTTAACCTACCACTTGTAGCCTACCATGTAACGGTAAGTGGTAGGTTACGGTAAGTGATACCAGATACTGGGTGATACCGGTATGTGGGAGCGGTTGAAGGTTGCAGTCATTGGCTGCAAATTGGCTGCCATGACTCACGACGCAACGTCTCGGTGAGAGATGATGAGAGTGACCTGGTGACCAATGCGTCTGCGTCTGCTTTCTGCGTGTGTTTATTTATTTCACCACACGTACACGTGGGAATGTCCGTCAGCCACGGTATTTGCATATTCATTCTGTAATCAGCAAACGTCCGGGGGGGGCCTTCCATTCGCAGGCAATCGATGCATTAAAATCCCCACCACCATTGCTCAGTGCACTTGCCAACACTTTCGCTTGGATGAACAGCAGCTCATTGCGTGTCTGCTCACCACGAGCTGCACGAGCGCTCCATGGCATCACGATTCCTTTCAGCTCTCTCCACCAGTTCCTTAACCAGCCACCACACCCACGCGCCCGCTAAGCACACGTCGTGACGGCAGTCGTCTCGACATGGCTGCTGTACCACCACCACCACCACCACCACCAGTAAACTTCCACGATCTGGGCTTCGATCCACGCACCAACAGCGCCATCTCGCCTCAGCGGCAGCAGGATGGCAGTCCGTCACTTGCTGCTGCTCATTGGCCACAATGACCAGCAACGTCAGCAACAGCTCGCTCGGTCGATGTCGTCGCGATCTGAATCTGATGACGTCATTGAACTCGCGCACGTGTCTGAGTCTGAGTCCGCCCACTTCGAACAATCACCAGCTGCCACTGCCATCAAGCGACCAACTGCATCACCAGCAGCTCGGACAGCACCGACAGAGGTCGCGCCACGAGACACCGCTTTCTCTGCCGCGCTGTGTCAGCATGGATCGCCCACGCATGGACACCACGTCGACGAGCGCGTCCCCACCAGGCCCGATGAGCGGCATCGACTGGAGCATCTTTCGCGACGGCGAGGAGTCGGCGTTCGGCTGGCTGCTGCGCAACAGCGCCAACTTCGTGCCGTCCACGCCGACCGTCGGCCCAGCTTCTACGTCGCCCGTGGCGTCCTTGCTCCATGCTGCCGCGGTGGCGCACGCGGCGCGTTCGGCCACCACTGCGGCCACTGCTGTGGCCGCTGTGGCGTCGCCTCAGCTGCAGCAGCAGCAGCAACGCACTCGTGCGCTGTCACTCGATGAGATCCAGCTCGACGACCAAGAGGCGTCGCTGCTGGGCCTGGACGCCACCACGGCCATGCCCGCGACGACGACATCAACGACCGCCTCAACGACAGCGCCAGCGCTGCGGGTGGACGTGAGCCACGGCCATGGGTGGCCCGGTGGAGAGGCGCGGGGCAGCAGCGCTTCGACACCTGGCGATCTCAGTGTGAGCGCCATGTCGAGCCACAGCGGCGGTGATGAAGACCGCGACCAGGACGATGCTGACGACAGCACGTCGCCACACAGTGAGATGCCCACGGGCGCTAGAGCAGGAGGTGGGAAGCGGCCACTGAAGCGGAAGAAGACGCCGCAGGACGGCAAGGACGAAGACAGCAAGCAGCAACTGCGGCGCATTAAGAATCTTGTGTCTGTACGCGAGTTCCGCAAGCGCAAGATGAAGCAGTTGGAGCAGAATGAAGCCAAGCTCAAGCGCCTGGAAGCCGAGAATTTGGATCTCAAGATGCGGCTCAAGATTGGCAAAGAAGCGCTAGCAAGCGAGCAGCAGGAGAAGAAGCAGATCAAGGAACAGATGAGCGAGATGTTGAAGCGCGGCGCGTCCGAGCAGGAGATCGCGCAGTTCCTCAACATGTACAAGATCACGTACTCGGACTACGGCCCGAAGCGCCGCGAGAAGCTCAAGTTCCATCTCGCACGCATTCGCGAGCTGCTGCTGCCCACGCAAGTGACCAAGCTGTGCTTGTATTCCGTCGAGCAGGGTAATGAATCGATGGTAACGACGCCGGCCAAGGCCGCCACAGCTGCTGCTAACGCCACGCTGGGAGAAGAGGACGCCACGGCGTCCATGACGCTCTGGAACATCCTGGCAAAGGAGCTGGACGTGTCGGAGGCGCAGCAGCGACAGCTACTCAAGCGCCGTGGCGACATCACCAAGGTCCGCGAGAACCTGGCGCACACGCTGGCGATCCTCGACAAGCTGGAGAGTGTGACGGAGGAGAAGAACACGGCGCTCGAGTCGCAGGTGGCACAGCTACAACAGATCCTGACAGCGTCTCAAGCCACCAGGTTCATCCTCTGGGTCAAGGAGAACCCGGCGTTCATGTATATGCTCGACAAGCTCGTCGACTCGACGCTCAAGACCGTGGACGACAACTGAGGATCAGCACGAGGTAAGCAGCAGGTGGAGGTGATGTTCATTATTTATTGGATTGCTGGACCGAGCAACCTCGTCAATGAAATGCGTTTCGTCCGTGCTTTGATCGGTGCTCAGCTTGCGGCTTCCTCCGGTTTGTGCTGCGCTCTCTGTAGCAGCTCCACGACGTCTTTCCTGTCGAACAGCTCAGCGAGGTCGAGCGGCGTCTGCTGCATGGCGTTTCGAGCCTGCAGCAGCGCTCCGTGCGCCAACAGCTGCTCCAGGCACTCAGTGTGCCCCAAGTACGCAGCCTTGTGCAGCGCCGTGTTGCTCGACGCGTCGCCCATGTGGACGTTGGCCTTGTGCTCAAGCAGCACACGCAGACACGCGGGCTGGTTGGACTTGACAGCCCAGAGCACCAGCGGCCACCCGTCATCCACATCGACATAGTCGACGCTGGCGTGCTCTTCTTCAATCATCCTCCGCGCCGTGTCGACATCGCCATCACAGATCGCTTCGCGCAGTGCTTCGCCACTCATCACTCCTTGGGTTGTATGTTTCTTCTCGGAAGCGGCGGATGGATGTCCTAGAATAGGGAGAGAGGTCAGGCTATCGGATCTGTTTGGTCTGAGGTGCTGGCGATGCAATGGCGACGTTGACAGCGATGGCCACTACAAGCAGCACAGGTGACACAGATGCACTGTCGCCGGCGATGGACGCGCCGGGGGCTGCGGAATCGATGGGGCAGGCACCGGTGCTGTCCATGGACCAAGTGCTGGCGATCATCGAGGTGGGTGCCTTTGAGGTTGATTGCGTTGGTTGTTGCCATGCGTAATGAGCTCAAACCATCTACAGAAAATGAAGAAAGAGCAGCAACTGGAACTGCAGCATCAGCGCGAAGTCATCGTCCAGCAAGTGATGCAGACCCTCGCTGCCTCCGGTATCATGCCGCCGGCCCAAGCGCCAGCCCCAACGGTGCCGTCGCCCACGCGCCGGTCGCCAACCAAGCACACGGCACAACTCGAAGAGAACCTGCATTCACTGGTGCTGCATTCGCTTGAAGACAGTGGACTCAACTTCCCCAACGTTCAGACCAAGGACTACCAGCGCACGGTTGCTGGCAACACCAGTCAGACAGCGACGTCCAAGCCCAAGCAGCTAATCCTTAGTCGTGCAGAGCTACCGGAGCTACCAACCGAGGCGCGTCGAGTCCGCGAGCGCGCAACCATCGATCCGGATGGCCAACCCCCAGAAAGTCTGGACCTGGAACGACTAGGCCCAAACTCAGTGTTGAGCGCGGTCATCAATGACAAGAGCCACACGAGACTGGCGTACCAGCCCATGTCAATCAAGGACTCACCACTCCAGTTCTCGTGGAGCAGCGGCAAGAAGAGAAGCAAACCCGCGCATGTTCGCAAGAAGCCCGCGGCTGTGACCACATTTGGCATCGTCGACGAGTTGGGTCCGGAAGACCCTGTGGAAGCCGAGTTCATGGCTATCCAGCGCAAAGTGAGCTACAAAACTCTGGCGATTCTAGAAAAAAGCAAGGTGTTGCTAGAAGCCACCAAGCAAACGCGCAGACAATTGGCTCGGCAAGACGGATCTTCGTCTGTGACGAAATTCGGACTGCGGATGCAGCAACACCAAGCTAGCTTAGAGAAGCCAAAAGGGACTGATACGCCCATCCAGACAAGTCGGTCGCCGCCTGCGTCAAGTCGATCAGCATCGTCACCCATCCCGTCGTCAGGTGAATGCCCGGCGCCTTCTCCGAGCGCGGGGAACCAGCAGACCGTGGCAGCAGACACGACAGCGAGCTCTCCAACGAAGGCGGCAACGGACGTGTTGCCCTGTGACAATGAGTTGCTGCAACCACCAGAACACCCACCCGAAAACGAAGACGAGTGGGAGAACGAGCTGGCACGTCAAATCCTGACGATCTACACCACGTCCGTCAAGGCCAAGGCAGAGGCTGGCACACAGCGTGCATCCAGCGCAGGTTCTCGGACTGGCCGCTCCGCGCTCCAAACGACGTCACGGTCGCAACCGTCGACTCGAGTCAACAAGACGGTATCGCTGCCGGCAATTCACCCTGCCAGATCGACCCAACACACCACAACCACGTCACCCAAACGTGTTGGAGCACCAACGACGGTGTCAGTCAATTACTCGTGGGAGCCATCGCAGAAGCTGGAAAACGGTCGCGTGGTGGTCAACATGCCTAAGGTGCCCAAACCGATCTGGTTCGCGGGCACAGGTGCCGTCAAAGCTGTCTGGTGCGGCGTGGCCACTGGCTTCCAGCAGCTGCAGCCAGCGCAACCACACGGCTCGCCAACCAAAAATTCGACAGGAAAGGCGTTGGCCATGTGCGAGCACCGCTTGTGCGAGGAAGTACGGCAGTTGGAGGCCAAACACAAGTTTTCTCAATGCATTGCAACACTCGAGTCGCTGTTGATCACGCTCGTGCGCGCACGAGGCGTGGCAGAGCTCGAGACCAAACTCTGGAAGCAGCTCGTCGTCACGTGCAACGCGTTTGCCAGTCGCTGCATCGACTACAAGAAGTTTCCACCGGCGCTACAACTCATGAAGCAAGCCGAACAGCTGATCCACAACTCGATTCTCGTCGACGGCCACATGCGCCTGGAACTGCTCGCGTACTTGTACGACACTTACGCGCACTACTACTACAAGCGGCGGAAGCCGCATGCTGGACTGCAATACATCCAGAAGGCTCACGAGATCCACGCCAAGCAGACGAACTGGGCTCACTTAGCGAAGTGCCAGCTACACATTGCGAATCTGTTGTCGTTCCAGGCCAAACACGCTCAAGCGATGCAGTACATGGCGACGATTCTTCAGATGATCGAAGAAAACAAGCTGGAAGACACATTCGGCGGTGGCGGTGCGTCTGCGCAGAAGATCTGTTTGGCAGCCGTGTGCTACAATAACATGGCCATCGAGCAACTGCATCTGCGCGAGTTCGAAGCAGCGAGCACGTCGTCTGCGAATGCGAAGCGACTCGCCAAGCTGTGTCTGAGCTACAGCAATCGGTGGTTGGCACAGTTCGAGGCGACAAGCAATTGCGTGGCGCTTGCGATCGCCACGTTAATGGAGGACGTGAATGCTGCAGGCAAGAAAGTGATTATGTGAGAAAGGTTAGAGCAACTGACGCCACATCGTTGTCGCAAAAATGAACCCTAGCTTCGATTGATGGCACACAACCATTTCATCGCTTAGAGATTGATTCTGCAGCAAACACCGTGTATGTGACAGAAAATCCTAATTGTGCTTGTTTCCATCGACACTTCCGAAGTGAAGTGTATTGCGCCGGCTAAACCTTCCGCACACACCTATTTCCGTAGCCTGGCTATCCGACACAAGATGACCACCATGACGCCGCGTTAAGCGTCCTGCAGTCCGAAGTTGGGTCATCCGATCTGCTTGCCAGGCGTTGACGTCGGCCTGCAAGTGTTGGAGGATGGCGAGGTGAGTAACAGTGGGTGGGCCACTCGCCGACTGCTTCCGGTCGATGGAGTGGTTGACGATAGCGTCTGCGGTCATATTGAGTGCTCTGCAGTGGTGGGTCCATGAGCGAACTTGGATTCGGGATAGGGGGCGTCGAGGTCTAGTGTAAGCGTCCTTAAGCTGGGGGGTGCTTGGGGGCACAGTTCCACGTGCTGGCTGATGATCAAATGACTATCTCCGATGATGTGTAGGTTCCGAATTTGGAGGTCAGCGGCAGCCTTTACTCCGTTTCGAGCGCTAATGCCTCCATGCTGTTATTGGTGGCATTTCGTGGATCGTGGATGCATCCTATCCAGACAGCTTGGACTGTTAGATGGAGGGACACCAACACAGCTGCGGCCGCGCCTGGGCCCGGGTTCCCACGACTGCCGCCATCGAAGAAGAGGAGGTGGCAGTGGTGAGCCGCTGGTTGTTGAGTCGAGTCTGTGGGAGCGAGGACTGCGTGTAGGATGTTGCGCAGCCGGCGAGTTGGCCAACCTTGGTCTGTCCAGTCGTCTGTGTTCCATCGAGTTTGTGCCATCCAGCTTGTCGAGGCTTGTAGTTCGCTGTCACGGTAGATGCGGTCAAGGCGAGCTTACCAGATCGCTTGGATTACCACGGTACCTTCCTGAACCCAGAGAGCTTGGGCGACGTCGATCAAATCAGCGATATTGACGTCTTTCGAGAGGTGAGAATGGTCCCACACCGCCGCCGGTATATCTGGTAGATATGCGTCGTGTACACAGTGCTCAATTTATATCGACACTTGGCGCAGTGCTACCACTGCAGTTTGCGCTGACGCTAATTGAAGTCATCATCATCATCATCATCATCATCACCATCATCATCACCATCATCATCACCATCATCATCATCGCCATCACCATCATCATCACCATCATCATCATCTTCATCATCATCGCCATCATCATCATCAGCGGCAGTCAATGTTGATTTTCGATGATTGATGTTTGCTTGATGGTCTTTTTGATTGGCCAATATTCCGCTCTGATTGTATGTTTGCATCAACATCTTGATTGTTCTGTCAGTCATCTCCAGAGGTGATTGACAGAACAATTACGCACTTGAGAGAGAAATGGCGCCGAAACCACRCCGACGATGGAGCTTCGACGGCGTTGGTGACAATCAGAGCTCTACAGAGGTGCTTATCCAGTGGCTGACGACAGAGTTAAACTATGCGCGATGGACAGGGGAGCCAAAGCCGGTGACCAAAGAGAAGCTATGCACAGAGGTTGTTGCGTTGATGCGTTCGCACGGCATCCAACATCGAAACAACCGCGATGTGCGCAACAAGATAACGGAGCTGCAACGCTCCTACCGAGCTGCTTCCGACTGGTTGAATAGCACAGGCAAGGGAATTCTTGAGCGTGATCCAGCGTCCGGCGCAGCCACGATTAAAGCATACATAGCGACGGTATGCAAGCACTACGACATCCTGCACCCGGTCATGCGTGACCGACCTTCTGCTCGACCGCTATKYACCAAYGAGAATGTAGATGATGCTGAGGATGAGGGTTTGCCGTCCGAAGAAGGAGATGAAGCTTGTCAGGATACGGGTGATTCCCCGTGTGGTCGCCGTTCGCCACGCTCCCCACCTGAATCAAGTGAAGTCATGTCAACAGAAGTCATGTCAACAGCGGAGAATGCAGCCACACCAATTGCCAGTACATCGAGTGCGCGTACCCCACCTAGAGCAAGATCAACACGTCGCAATCCTATTCAAACACTGATAGATCTTGAGGCATCCGCCAATGAGATTGAGATGCGTCGACTGGCTACCAAAGAGGACCGCCACAACCTCGAGAAGCGAAAACTGGAAATGGAAATTGCTGCGTTGGAGCAAGATACTCAAATCAAGAGAATCAAGGTAATAGAACAGACAGCACTTGCTCGACAGCGCTTGCTGGACAACGGAATTCCTTTGGAAGAAATCGATTCTGTGCTTCCTATGCCTTAGGAATATAAATGAATATACATATCAAATAATTCCTGCCGGCGCGAAATGCCACTTTCATCACGGTCGCTCGTTACCTCGTTGTTTACGGCATCGTTTGACTCGGAGTCGATATTTAACAAGCGATCATTCCAGTCGTCTAATGGTTGTAACACCGCAACGTTATGCACGATCATACATGACTCAATGATTTGACAACCCGTCGAGCACTCTCACGTGAGTCAATTCGGTTTGGAATGCATTTCAGCCACTGAAATCGAGCTTTTAGTTTTCCAATCGTGTGCTCCACCACAATTCTCATCCGGGACAGCCGTAGGTTAAATTGCTCTTGGTGAAATGACAAGTTGCCCTTAAATGGTGGCACTAGCCAGCGGCGAGCACCATAGGCTGAATCTCCGACCAAATATTCACCATATGAGAACCGCACCATTGCCGTTGCATAGAGCTGGGAGTTGCAAATGACGCGATGGTCATGTGCAGATCCAGGCCATCCCACGTAACAATATCTCACAAGCCTTCGCTCATCGCAGACAACAAGGCCATTGATGGCATAATGACCTTTACGTGAGTAATAGTCTTCGCCGTGGCTAGTTGGTTTCAGAGCCAGAGGAAAAAATGTGCCATCAACAGCGCCAACGCACCCAGGCAACTCAGTCATCTGTCGGCTGTACTCTGCGGTCTCCAATCGTTCCGTGCTTGTTGGCCATTCCAGTACTTTCGTCTTTGCGGCCAGTTTTGCGACAACGTCATCGGTCAACGTAGTGGACAATTGCTCCGATACTCACACCATGATTCCAAATGGGGAACTCAACCGACTGATTTTGATTGTTGCCCGGGATTGGCTAAAAATGTGGCAACCATCAAGCACAGCGCAGCAAACATCAATCATCATCACCATCATCATCATCATCATCATCATCATCGTCATCATCATCATCATCATCATCATCATCATCATCATAATCATCACCATCATCATCATCATCATAATCATCACCACCACCACCACCACCACCACCACCACCACCATCATCATCATCATCATCATCATCATCATCATCATCATCATCGTCATCATCATCATCATCATCATCATCATCATCAGTGGTGTTTAAACGTTCTTGATGTTTGCTTGATGGAAATTGGAGCACGTGCAAATTTCAACCAATTAAACAACGTTGTGTGATGGTTCCTTTGAACCCCCAGATTATTGTGAAAGCTGCCATTCATGCCGTGCACATCGGCTCGGAAGGATCTGGTTCGCGAGCTAAATCGTGCCATCCTCGGGTTGGTCATGCGTGCAGGAGCTGTCAGAGTGCACGGACCACATGCAAGAGAGCTGAAGTGTCTTGTCGCGCTCTACGCCCTCGTGGTGTCCTGCAGATATGTGGGTGAGCGCACAAGACGCAATAGTACCGACGTATCCGACTTCTTTGCCTGRATCGACAGCGCATCGGACAATGCCTTTCRAAGAGAGTTTCGAATGACCAGACCAACATTCGTTACTTGCGTCGAGCGCATTCGGCATCACAACGTTTTCCAGAGTGGTTGGCAAAGGCCTGTCGACTTCCAGTTCGCCGTATTYCTCCAATACATCGGMTTCGCCGGCAACGGTGTCGGTCAAGCGCGACTCGCCGCCAGCCTCGGTATTGGCGTAGGCACAGTCCAATTGTATGWGTCTCGTTGCGTGTGCGCCCTACAARAATTGAAAGTCWTGGTCCTGCGTTGGCCCGATCCGTATGAGCGTTTGCTCATATCTYAGGCATTTACCGCAAAAAGTGGATTGCAGGGTTGCGTCGGGGCGATCGAWGGCAYGCTGTTCACTTTGGCACAGAAGCCAAGTGACCACGGCGAGGACTATTTTTCAAGGAAGAGCACGTACGCTCTGAATGGCTTGGTGGTGTGTGACCACGYCAAGGTGTTCCGGTATGTCTACTTGGGATGGCCGGGGTCATCGCATGACCRACGCGTTCTCACGAATGCAAAACTCAGTCGCGATGCAAGTGTCCAACAGCGGYTCAGTCGCGGTGAGTATCTGGTTGGAGACTCTGCATACGCTCCAAAGCACTGGCTTGTACCACCATTCAAGAATGCAGTGGACAGCAAGGCTCAGTTCAACGCAACACTCTCTCGAATGCGCATCGTCGTCGAGCATGCGGTTGGCATGCTCAACGCAAGGTTCCAGATCCTCAAGCTTATTCCAATCCGCTTGACGTCGCGCGACAGAGCCAAACATATCGTACAGGTGGTCGAGGCATGCATGATATTGCACAATATGTGCATACGCGAAGGTCTCCCCGACCAATGGTGTGACTCAAATGAAATTGATATTGAGGAGGAGGAGGATAGCGATACGAATTGTGAGGAATCGCATCTCGGTACTTTGCGTCGGCAACAGCTATTCGATCTGTTCTGCATGGTCATCACTAGGTAATAATTGATCAACTTCCGTYGCATTCATYCCGCATTCCAACAGTCGTTGCCGCGTTAGCGCACGTGCTTCGAGCACACGAATGCGCTTTATTTCGGCCTCGCATCGCAGCATCTCGATTTCTAGCTCCGCTTTCCGTTTGTCAATCTCCAGTCGCTGCTCTTCTACCAGCAGACGACGCTCCTCCAGCTTGACTGATTCGTGTTGCGTGTCGCGCCAGATTGACATGACGGATTGCTGCCCACGCGACGACGTTGACGASGTGGGGCTCAGGCGAAGGGGTGGTGKTGTCGTGGTTCGCGACTCARGAACCACCGGAGGCGTGCATTGMCTCRGCTCAGTGAYCTGGKAATCAGATTCGGCGACGGAATCGGACTCAACGYTGCTTTCCTCGTCTTYGTTTGTGTACATTGGACGAGCTGACGGACGATCTCTTATGATGGGATCTAGCGTGTCATAGTGTTTGYAGCGTCRTCGAAGCTCTCTTTCGATTGTGGCCGCACGASTTTCGCTCTCTTCGATCCCTGAACCGGTGTGGTGCAGCCARTCCACTGCTGCGYGAYAACKCTTCTCCAAATCASCTATTTTGTTGCGTRCATCTCGATTAGATCGAWGCGTTATGCCCTCRAGAGCCAAGACGGCGACAACATCCGAGCACAGTTTTTCCTTGGATACTCCAAGAGAAGCGCCACCCTTCCACCGCTCRYAGTTGTTTCCCGTTGATAGCCACTGYMGAACAACGTCTTCGGACGTCTTACCACCGTCGCGCGMGGCATCACGGTCCCACTGGCGCCGCGCTCTGCCGTGTGATACCATCTCTCTGCTTGATGATCCCCACAAGTATCTCTCGAGCTGCGTGTGGGGAGCATCAAGCAGATTACGCAAGCAGAAGCAGACGGCTTGTTTTCCGCCAATCACAGCGGAGTCGACTGAATCATCAAGCAAACATCAAGAACGTTTGAACACCTCTATCATCATCATCAACATCAACATCATCATCATCATCAACATCAACATCAACACATCAACATCATCATCATCATCATCATCATCATCATCACCATCATCATCAGCATCATCATCATCATCATCATCATCATCATCATCATCATCATCATCATCAGGAGTTTATTGTGCGTCATAGCTAGACAGCCACCTCCTAGTGTTTAAACATTCGCTGCACTTCCGATCTCCGGATTGCAGTAGTCAGCGGCGGCTTGTCGCGGGGGCGACACCAGAAGGAACGTGTTGCGCATCCAAGATTGAGGCCGTTCGGACGTCCAAGGCTAAATTGGCCATCGCATCTGCGGCAGTGTTGTACGATCTGCGTTTGTGCTGCAGTGTGACGGTGGTGTAACGTTGGAGAAGCTGCAGGATGTGCCGATACGCAGGTCGGAGTCTGGCTGCCTTGGGCCACGCGGCTCATTGTAGTTGCGTAATGAGTAGCTTGCTGTCCCCATGGATGGTGATCGGGCAAGGCGCATAGGGTAGGGCCGCACACAGGCCGTGAGCGAGGGCTTGATATTCAGCAACATTGTTGGTACCAATTTCAGGATCATAGGCGTATCCTGCGCTCAGCAGTGTCCACGGTGAACCAACCGTAGCGATGGTGTAGCCAACACCTGCCGGTCCGCAGCTGCGGCGGCACGCGCCATCGAGCACGATGACCAGTCCACAACGTGATGCGGTTGTGGAGGTGATTGTCGTCTCGTTCCACGTGTGGAGTGGTCAGCATCACACGTGCAACGGTGTGTACGTGCGGGTCCGATGAGATGAGCTGCATACTGTGTATGTTGCTGTCAAATCGCTGCGTCAGGCTCGTGGGATGAGGCTGGTCTGCGTGCCAGGCACCCCAGATATGTCACATAAAGGCAAAGGCATCGTGTTGCCACAGCTACTGGAGCGCAGGTCGTATCTGCAACGCTCGGTCAGAGTTCGCGTCGCGTGCCAGGTGCCACCATTGGGTCAGCGTCGGTAGTGTCAGAGTGAGGACGGATGCCGTCAGCAAGTCGTCATTTGGACAAAGAACATAAGGTGTCCATCGTTCGCGGAGGATGCGTAGGCACTGGAGAGTATATGGGCAACTGACGAGCCAGTGGCGGAGGTTCGCCCCGGATGGCTCTCTGGGACAGTGCGGACACCCGACGCGATTGAGCTTGTGGCTCCACCATGTAAGCCACCAGGCTGCAGGCGACACCATATGGCAGCATTGGCTGTGGCCGCCGTGGAATATGTGGCCATTTGTCGCCATCGGATGCTTCGCAAAGCCAAGGCAATGACATCTGGCAACTCTTGAGTTGGGGTTGCGAGGGGAGTGTCGTGGTGAAGCAGGACGCGCTTCATCGCTGGGGAAGCCACACACACTTTGGTGTTCCGTCCAAAGCGCCAAAGGTGCTGGATGTCTGGTGGCAATGGGTGCTCGAGTGCGAGCACCGGGCAGGATGCCAGCACAATCGCAACAAACAGCTTGAGCGCTCGGGCTTCAATATCGGTGAGCGGGTAGCTCAGATTCTATGGTTCGCACTGGACAGCTCCTTGTCGTGACTCGAGAATGACCACGTCGGCAATGGTAGTGCCACCGAGAAAGGAAGGATCGGGCTGACATCGGCAATGAGCAAGTTTGGAGACGTTAGAGGCTGGCTCACGATGCGCGCTACGTTGAGCGACCCACGCGAGTCCTCCTGCATCGTGCCGATGTATTGTGACATCCACATCCAATTTGCCGTTCGTCCACCTGAAAGTGGCGTTCTTATGCTTTCGCAGTCGTTGGAGCAGGTGCCAGCTAATTGCCTTCTCTTGCTCGAGCCATGGAGTGCAACAGACCACCTCAAGAGCCCGGCGATCGGCATCGTCAATGGTGCGCTGGTGAGTGTAAGTACCAGGAGTCCTCGATACGGGTAGTAACATCGCTCAAGGCCGAAGCTGATGCGTGCACACCAATTCCGTGACCGCCAAGGTGGCAAGCTCGGTCACAAAATGGGGGATCCGCATCCCGCCACGGTGATATTGCTTCCAACTTACCACCCAGCCACGATGTCGTCTCTGCATGTCGAATCGTCCTGTCCAGATGAATTTGTGAAGCATTCGTTGGCGCATGTCCACTGCGTGTCGGCTTGGCCAATGATGCTTGGCGACATAGAGGATTTTCGGCAGAGCAATAGCTGTGACCAGGTCGATGCGTGGTAAGGGATCACTGGCTTTATGTGTAGCTAGGGCCATGTTCTTCACTATCTGCTGCCGAGTCAGGTCCCATACGTCGTCAATGGAGATGCGTCTCCCGATCTGGGCTCCCAGGAAGCGAATGAGCTCCCCTGGGGTTGCGCATTTGAAAGGAGTGTCTGGTTGGTCGACTTGTTCATGCAAAGGAATCACAATGGTTTTGTTCGGGTTCACACGCAGGTCAGAGACATTGGCAAAGTCGTCAAGAATGTGGAGGGCATGAACTAGCGCACGATGGTTGCGCGGGAATAGAGTTGTGTCGTCCGCATATCCGACGGATGCCGCTTCATTAGTGCCATTGTTCACAAGCACGCCACGGTATTTGCTGTAATGTTGAAATGATGCGCTTGAGCCGTGCGGCGTACACACTCAAAGATCTTGTAGTCACCGTTGAGCAGAGCTAACGGTCGGAAGTCCAGCCCGGTTGCTGGCCGATCCTGCTTTTTTACAGCGTAGACGTGAGCGTGTCGGAACGAGTCCGGCAAGATCGCACTCTGATGTGCGATTTGGCATAGGTGGAGCATCCATTGTTCCTCTGCGTCTCGGTACAGGTCATTCGAAAGTTGATCCGGCCCGCTCGCTTTACACCGCGCACTCTTGCGCAGAGCAATCTACACCACAACATGTTCGATTGGCGCCACCATTCGTGCATTTTGTGCGCGATGGACTCGAGGCATCTGGAGATCACGAATAAAGGTGCTGGGTGGTTGGGTCGTGTGCTTCGTTTGGAAAATATCCGCCCATGCGTCTTGGACCTGCTCCGCTATTGGCCGTTTATCATCGGGTTGAGCAGTGAGCAGTGCGACGTCAGGGTTTTGCTCACCGCCGGCAGAAGCGAGCAAAACAGCGACGTTGGCGTTCCGCCCTACGGCCTTGGTAGCGATCAAACGTTCGTTGCCGGCGTTCCAGCAGTCTCGCTTGTTGTTGCCGAGTAATCCTAAGGTTGAGTTGTGCGGTGCCGTCAGTTGTATGGGTCGCATAGCGTTGCTTCACCCGTCGTATTCGTGATCGATAGCGTCGGCAAAGCTGATTCAACCACGTTCGTCGAGTATCTTTGAGAGAGCGTCGAACACGTTCCTTAAGCCACTCCCATTCCTTGACGACTTGCTGTGGGTCTGTGACGTCACAGAAGACTTCTTTGCAATGCTCGAGTAACTTCTGGACCGCCGTTGTGGTGAAGGCTATCACATGGCCCATCCAGATCCCATCATTAACTTGACACCAATAGCATCGATATCAGTCATCTCTACGGACCTTTTTCTCGGTCTTTGCTGCCTCGGTTCCCTGAGCACCGAGTTCTTTCTACGCCAGTGATCGGATTCCCGTTCTGGACATCGGGGGGTGGACATATCGGATCAATGAGTTGRCATCCAACGCAATAACTACGTCAATCTCTTCACGTACAGCAGCTCTGCCAGGTAAAACGCTTGTCGATGTGTGTGTCTTCCAAGCTAACACGGAACAATTGGTCGCGAATCCCCAATATCGACCGATATGGACGCAGTTTCGGGGGAATAGTCAATCTGCAATATCGCACKTCTGTGCAGTGGTGTGTATTTCATGTTTCAAGCGAATTCTGGTCGGTACGTGCCAATCGACAAGCTCAGAATTTACGTTGATCCTATCCATCTCATTTGCATCAGCTTTGTGTCTGGATTTCTCAGCTTTTGTCTCACTGACAGTCTTCCGCCCGTCGACTCCGCGAGTATGGGAATTGGATCTGCAAGTGATCAACTGCGACTCATCACTAATGTTGTAGAGGAACAAGCGCAATAATAGTAGCGTCCCAGACCGTCGCTAGAACAATTTCGTAGGGCTTATAAACCGCTACAATGGTATGCATCACACGTTTCGACAAGGATTCAAACGGAGCGTACAACCGTGTTCTGATTGGATAAAATTGGAGCACCAACCAAAGCAGCAGATCAAGGGCGAGCGATGATCACAAGCCATAAGAGCGATGGTCACCAGCATGCTTGTCCTTGCGGATGGCATSCAGAATGGCCGTGACYGCCAAGGACCGACCATACGTGGCGTAGATAGCATCAATGGCCGTGTCACTCGTGTGACCACGTCGTGTCATTGCTTCAACCAAGCTCCAGAAGTTCATCCGCAGCGAGTACGTGAACTTGCATCCTCCTCTTTCTCGCGCGGTGAACAGTTTTGCTGGCTTGTTTCCAGCGCACCCAAACTCGTATTCCTTCCACAATGCGTGCAGGTCGGCAGTTCGTTTGCTCAACGTCGTCGGTCGATTCTCACTCATGCCATCATGCGCCTCACGCACAACCGGCTGGGCAGCAATTCTCTCAACGTTTGCATTCACACGTCGAAATCCGTGTCGCACCTCACTCATCAGCTCTCTCATTTGATGATCATGGGCGAACGACACGTCCTCTAGGCGCCGCTTGAGAGTCAGAACCAGTACGAGGTACTGCCCTTTCGAAAACTATGCGTTTCCAAGTTTCCGTCCAGCTGGCGAGCAAAATCAGTTGACTTGAACGCCACGTTCAGCATCGAGTGCACACCACGATCACCATCAACTTCATTGCCAAACAGAAACGGCGAGTTGTGAAGGAAGTTGTTCTCTTCCATCTCCCAGAACACTGCTAAGTTCGGCAAAGCACACAGACGATCGTCCATCGAGCCAATTACCAACTGCAGCGGGGCTTGGCGTTCTTCCACCACATTCTTCGGCCATCACACCTGCCACGTGAGAGTGAACGAATGTGTCGGATTGAATGCCAAGTTTTCAAACTGCAGCTTCATCATATCATCGATGCGGTAAGTACTGTTCATTACACTTTTAATAGCTACAAGTAAAACTAAAGTATGAAAGTGGTTGGAGAAGTTGTGATGCCTGTACGAACTTGGCTTGAGATTAGTCTTCCTTGATAAGTGGAGACTGGTCTTCCCGTTCGAGATCGTGATTGGGGATGAGCCGGAGCCGAAGGTAGGAAGTGTTTAGTAGTCTGGACAGGTCGAGGAAACTTGACTTGATGCTGCAACTTGAAGGTAGATAAACTTCGTCGTGCAACTGCGAACAGGGACGAGATGCTTGTGTCGACCGTAGGTTGAGACGTAGCCGTACTGGGCGTTGTTTGTTGGAGCGAAGAGTCGTTCGGCCGGCCTTAGGGTGACGTACTGGAAAGTKGTATGCTTCTAGATGAAGGGGCTTCTGTGTCTTGGTTTCAGTGTTCAGACCTGACTTCGGGTTGATCACCGAGTAGGGGGAAGGAAGGCTGGCTTGAACGTAGAGTGCTTCTGCGGGATTGTGCGCGACTTCTCTTTGAATGTGTCGTCGGTTGTAGACTGGGGTGCCGTTCGTGAGACAGAAGAGTGAATCTGTCGTTGATGCATAACCACACGAAGTGGGGATCTTGGTTGGCTTCAATGATGCAGCCGGTTCCAGCGAAGGAAGCTTGTTAGAGTTGCGTTGCATGCATTACTCTTTAGTGGACGACGCTTGGGAAAGGTAGTGAACCGCCTGTGAAGGCGTGAAACATCAGGACGGAGGTCCTTAAAAACTTCTTCCTAGTTCCACGAGGTTGCGGCGTCGCTTGATGCTGGGGGGTTCGATTCTCCCTGGAACTCTTGTTGTAGAAGGTGGAAGTGTTCTTGAATGCTTCTGGTGAAGGTGGCCGCTCGAGAGGCGTGCTCGATTTGCTTGTTGTAGAGTAGTTGTAGGTGTAGGCGTAGGTAGGCCCTTACTTCATGTTTGACTTCGAGGGCGCTGACTGCGATGTTGTTGTAGATCTTGTGGTTTCGATGTAACCAGACTTGTCTTAGAATGATGGATCTGATGATGTTGAAGACTCGGACGATAGGAACTGAGCCGAAGTTGCTCGAAGCTTGGCGTGTGACTTGTAGGTCTAGGTAGAGAACGCTTTCCCAGTTTAGGAGGCTGGAGAAGACTTCATGTAGAGGTTCGAGGAAGTAGGTCCAAAGGGACGTCGCGATTTCACATGTCCAGAACAAGTGCTTCGGTGTTTCGAGCGTTTCGCGGCACAGCGGACAGGTAACATCTTTGCTGGAGTTCCACTGGTATTTGTGTCTGGTTCCGAGGGCGTTGTGCTGGAGTCGGTAGCGGATGTCGTTGAACACTGGCAGGAGATCTGAAGCAAGCCGAAGTTCGAGGCGCCACAGTTCGTCGTTGTTAGGTATGCGCTGGCAATCGAGTGCTGCGATGGGCAGTGCGACTTGTGTTTGTTGTTGTGTCTTCATCTTGTATAGCAGGCCGTATAGATGATGAGTTTCCAAAGTGATGAAGTCACGGTGCTTGAGCGTCCAGGCGTGGAGTCCGCTGAGGATGCTGGTTGGGAGGCTTGGGCCTTCGGTCGGTAGTTCTGCGTTGAATCTGGTAAGGATGTCGTTGAAGCGCTTGACAAAGTTATCATCGATGCGGCCGATATGGTGCCTGCAGCGCAACAACAGCACTTAGTTGATATTTCGCGACGATTTTTGTGTGTTCATCCTTTCTCACGACACTCAACACACTCAATTCTTCAAACTGGACTTGACGCCTTGCTTGAGACCTTACACCTTGGTGTCGAACCTCGAACTTTTGCACACGCTTGATGACCATGTTGACGGCACTAGATCGTGTTGGATTGCCTTCTTTGCGAATCTCATCCCATGGCATGGTCTACCTGGGTATGAATGCGCTGAGCATCTTTTCGCACGACTTGAGGGTGTTTGACCGTGCCTTCGTTGGCCTGCATGCCTCGCCTGGATTCTCAGTTCCGAACGCCTTGCAGTTGAAGTACCTGGCGTTGAACAAGTTCATAGGGGAACTCAGTCTACCTCAGACACCAAATAAATGTTATACTGCAGGGAATTAACTGTGGTGAGCATTTGCATTCACCTAGATTGCGCTTCCCTTCACAGCCCACCCAATCTGGAATGCGTGACTGCTAGTAACTCAAACGACATGAATGTTATATATATTTTTCTCTGCTAGACGAGTTTTCTTTGTACATTAGTAAATGAAACACAGATTTTGCTGGATTTTTATTTGGTTGGTTGCTAGCTGCTTTGCGTGCTCAACATGAAGTCCTGCATTGGCATTGCAACTTTTGCATTCTACCACGCAGTTGGCGGTCGCCGTGTCAGCGTTGCTTTGTAGCACTGCTCAGCCTCATATTCCCTTTTAGGAGAGACTGTGACCTGAAGTTGAGTGAGGTGCTGCATCGCATTGAACGCATTATTGGCACTATGAACCGTCGACAACGCGTCGTATGCCAGAATCAAGACCATCTATCAGAGAGGTACGCATACTGTGGCTTGCATGTTGTTTGTATGGTACATGAGTGTTAAAAGATCAATACAACTGAATTTAACCCCATCGCTATGAGTTTTTGATTCCCAATAGGCTTACTAATTAGTCAATGACGTTTTCGAGAAGCACGGTGTGGTCTGCATTCGAGAGTGGTCGTTCTGTGGAAAACAGCTCGCCGAACTAATGACAGAGAAATTCAGCAACAGCTGAGAGGTGGGCGAATAACCATGTATTTCAAGGAAAATGCGATGTGTGGTTAATGCCACAGATGTGCACACAGAACAATGTCAACCGGCTACTGGCTGAGCTCCGGTGCGACAGAKCGGTATCTKGCCGCACTACCATTGAGACGAGCTCGCTTCTTACCCTGAGAGCGCGCCASCGTCTCCTTACGCTTCTTGAKCTTGTCCTCACCCGCAATTCTGATGAAGTTYACAATTTGAGTGTTCTTGGCGGCATACGAGGCAAAYGTGGCTTCGCGGTCTCGCAGTGGTYGGAACATCGCATGGCGATTCRTRAATGCAGCACAGAGCTGAAAAAGACAGTCGTAGAAGTCTTCGGCCCACGAGTATCTGTCACGCATCATTCTCCATAACGTCTTCAGTCGTCCAAACCAATTTTCGACAATTAGTCGATCTTTGGTAACCGAGTTATTGTACGTAACCTGGTCGTAGGTCAAGTGGTCTCGCCTCGCAGCTCATGCCAGATCACTTCGAACTGAGCCACAGTGAACTTTATGTATTCGAGGATTGAATCTTCACCGTTCTCGAGTATGAACTGATCTAGCTGCGGCGTCTCAGAGTCGTGGCTGCCGTCATCATCACCGAAGACGTTCACTGAAGATGTCGCGACCAACATAAGCTCGTTGTTCTCGTGTCTATCGTTGAGAAGTGTCAAGGCGTTGCTTCGTGCACGACGTTTCTTCTCTTCCTCCGTTGCGCTTGGCCGAGCCTCCGGCGACGATTGTTGAATCACCATTGCCGATGTTGATCGTAGATGGAGAATTTAAAACTGACATTGTTATTCAACGGGACACAAGGGCTCACGCCAGCTTCTTTGTTTCTCATCCCACACTTCGTCACTACATCAAAATCGAATGTTGCCGGGAAGACCTCGCGACCAGGTTGAAGCAAGGTCCTTCAAGCACCACAGTGTGGTACACAGGCGCGCCCGTCCCGTTCGAAAAATACTCGGTTTGACGAAAGTGACGAGTTATTCGGCAGAAGGTCTAATGTGTTGTTTCACCATGACTGTGATATTTACCAGCATCCACATAATTGTCACATTATTTCACGTTTATTTTCAACATGACTATTTGTACTGTATTTCACTCTTACCAATCTGAATGTTTCTCTTTTGTTTCCAACTGACTTTCTCTACACCCGGATGTGTTATTTTCACAATTTCAAAGTACTTGTTGTCAATTATTGGGGGACATTGGTGTATTTTATCGAAAAGGTATTGGTCATGGTTCGACGGCAATATTTGGCTTGTCAACTCCCATCTTCTTTTGAAAGAGATGCATATTGGTCACTGCTGAGGCTCTTTGTAAATATGTCTGCGATCATTTCCTTTGTGTTACAGTATGTGAGCGCGAATTCGGTTTTTTCAACCTTCTCTTGTACGAAATGATACCGAATATCAATGTGCTTTGATCTGCCATGGAGCTCAGGGTTGTCTGCTAGTTTGATGCAGCTTTGATTGTCCTCATAGACAATGATTGATCCTTGCTTTCTAGCTGGATCGCTTTGAGGATCTGCTCGAGGAAAATCAGTTCTTGCATGCAGTGACACAAGGCAATGTATTCTGCTTCTGTTGTTGATAGAACCACCGTGTGGTGTTTTTTGAGCACCAGGAGATTGGGCTTCCACAGAACATCGTGATGTATCCTCCAACTGAGCGTCTAGTGTCCGCAGCTAGCGTAGTCTGAGTCCGTGTAAGCACTGAGGTATGGCGTGTTGTTGAATAGCTCCACGTTGGGTTGTCCTCCAAGAGTGATGCCGTAGTTTGCGGTTCCTTTGAGGTATCTAAAGCCTCTTTTGACTGCTGTCCAGTGTTGTTTGCCAGGATTCTCGAGGAATTGACTTACTTCTCGAATGAAAATAGGCTAGATCGGGTCGGCTACCCGTCAGTAAGTACATGAAACTCCCAACTGCTTCGCGGTATGGTACCGTGCGCATGTACCTGCTCTTCTTTGGTTTGAGCGCACATGCCTTTGGTTAGCTTATGTCCAAGCGCTGTTGGCGTTGGTGCTGGGATGCGCGTCGAGGAAATTGAACCTCTCAAGCACTGACCGGCCGCCGCATCTGCTAGGTTTGCAAAGCTAGCGAAGTTTGGTGTCCTGTTGAAAACACGTAGTGTAATCGGAAGAAGCTGTGTACGGATGGTAGGTGGCAGAGCATCATGTTCCGGTTCAGAGAACGCCGGAGCGGGTTTGGCCTGTTTGAGAAATTGAAGCTCGGGGAAATGATCTTCCTGAAATGTGACGTCCCGACTGTAAATGATCTGTGCTGTCTTGATCTTCAGCAGGCGATAACCTCGGAATGCCGACATACATTGCTCTCGCTTCCAGTTTGTCTCGATGGACTTCATTCACATGCACATATGCCGCACAACCAAAAACTTAGAGTGGCTCTTTGGTGGGTTTGCGATCGTACCACAGCTCGTATGGTGTGCGTCCGTTGATGCTCGAGCTAGGCGTGCGATTGATCAAGTCACAGGTGTGCATGACACACTCACCCCATAGTTGTTTGGGTAAGCCACCATCAAGGAGGAAAGCGCGAGCGTTCTCCATGATGGTGCGCATGCGGCGCTCGGCGACACCGTTTTGTTGCGGTGTGTAAGCATTGGTGAACTGTGCGTGAGTGCCTTATTTGTCATGAATCATGCGCCCTAGTTTCGCATATTCTCTGGCGTTGTCAGAGTGCATCACCTGGACTTCCGAGTCATAGCGGTTTTCTTTGAATTCCATGTTCAGGACCTCGGATCGGCATGTGTTGATTGCAGGTTGTCGGAAGCTCTCATAGCATTCATAGAGACCGGATTTGCTTTTGATCACGTACAGGAACATGAATTGAGTATAGTCATCCATGAAGATGACAAAGTAGCGACATCCGGATAGTGAAACAACACGTTGTAAAGGACGCGTTGCGCGTTGATGTTAATTTTTGTTTAAGGGTGCTCCGTGAGACTTGGCCTTTATGCAAGAGATGCAAATGTAATCGGACGGTGGTCCTACATTTCGGAGTGCCAGCCCTTCAATTGCTTGGGGTTTTGACATGTCCTGTAACAATCTGAAGTTAGGATGACCAAGTCTTTTGTGGGCGAGTAAAACAGGATCGTTCTTACCAGTGTCAGCGAGGAGCGCTTCACTCTCCTTGTCTTTGAATTGGTACAAGTCCGCCTTCTGGCCAAGGTTGGCAGGGATGGAGTATCCTCCTGGGCACATGATGCGGCATCCTTCCTTCTCGAAGTTGATGCGGTAGCCGTGCTTCATCGCATGTGGAACTGAGAATAGGTTGAACTGGATGCCTGGTGCATATAGCACGTCCTTGAGCGTGAGCACTTGGGCCTCCCCATGAGTATTGGTGACGTGAAGTTCGATCTCGCCAACGCCTTCAATGGGATTTCCTTCTTGCCACCAACCGTGATAAAGCCTGAGCTTGGACGGATAGCCGTGAACCAGGACTCCTGGAACGCCGAACGGGTGTGGTGGGTGCATCCAGAGTCGACTGTCCACAGTGGATCAGTGCCAGCTGCGCCTTCGGTGGTCAGGCTGATCGCGTCATGTTCAGGGACCGTGATAGCAATGATGCCAAACGGATTGTTGCCCCAGTCACGAGTTAGCTCGCTCTTCAGTTGACCAAGCTCATGCGCCAGCTTGCGGATATCTATCAGCTGGCCGAACTTGTCAAACAGACCATTACTGTTATTGTTATCGTGGTTGTTGCCATTGTTGCCGTTCTTGTGGCCATGGTTGTTGCCGTTGTTCTGACCGTTGTTGTTGTTGCGATCATGGCGGGGTTGATACTTCCGCGGTTGGTTGAATGGACGCTTGCCACGATTATCGTATGGCTGGAAGCGTTCGTGCGGTTTGCCGTGTGGCTTCTTCGCATGCTAAGTGGCTGTGCCGAATAGGCAACCAACGCGAAGTTGGCAGGCAGCACTGTCCCTTCCTTCACCTCGCCATTGTGAAGATCTCTTTGTAGGTTTCGACACAGGCGCATTGGGTGATTCGTGTAATCACAGTACTCACATTGGGCCTTCTGGGGCTTTTTCTTCCCAGGTTTCTTAGCATTGGTGTCAGCTTTCAAAGCTGTTTCACCGCTGGTTTCGGGGCTCTCGAGCGATCCTCGGTGCAATGCATACCGGGCATTTGCCAAGCCATCCCGAACTTTGGCTTGAATTTTGTGATGGAGCTCTTCGTACGGAACCGCATTCAAAAGATTACCCAGACCTATCGATCAAGGTTGTACGTTCCGTACTTTCGAGCAGCACGCCAAATTCAAAGGTCGTCCTTCCACGACTTGGGCATCGCGTTGAACAGGTACAACGACTTCTGGTTGTCGCTCATGACGGAGCTTGTCGCTTCATCAACGGCTTGCATGGCCTTCTCAAGCTCGAGGAAGAAGAGCGTCACGTCGGTGCCTTCTTCGTACTTCATGTCCATGAGATGCAGCAGGATGAAGTAGGGGTCTCTGTGTGCTTCCGCTCCTTCGTACTTGTCGCAGAGCGTCTTGAAGATCTCGTAACTGACAGGCATGCAGTGCGTTCGGTCGCGCGTCTCATGAGGAAAGCCTTCGCCTTGGCTTCCATGCACTTGACCACGCGCGAGCTCAGCTAGCGGCGCTTGATGTGCTCCTTTCGCAGCTTGGCTTGCTCTTAGCGCTTGGTGTCGGCGAACGACATGATCATGGGCGGCGAGACGCCCTTCATCTCCGTGTCGCCATCCCCATCGGCGGACTCATTGCCGGAGGAGCTGCTAGAGCCTTCGCTTTCGGCGTCGAGCTTGTCGTCGGTGTCGGTAGAGGCGTTCTCTGCACGACTCGGGTCGAGGTCGTCGTCTTCATCGAAGGTGTCGTCTTCGGGGTCTTCGTCATCTTCGTCGTCCGTCAGCGTGCCGTCCCAGTTGTCGACGGTGACGAGCTTGAGCAGGTCTTCCCCGTCGACACGTGCCTTCCACACGTCGAAGTCGGCGGCGCTGAAGAGCACGGGGAAGTCGAACGTGCTTGTTAGGCTCATAACCTGAGAAAGGTACGACGAAAGAGCTGACGGCGTAGGAGTAGGTAAAAGTGAGAGTGAATTAGAGATTTTTTTAGAATGTGACCTGAACGAGGTCTAATACTTTAAGTGTTTGTATGCGATAGTTTGTTTATGATGTACGAGGGAATTCAACGAGTGGTTTAACAAGTTCATAGAGGAAACTCCGTCTACCTCAGAAACCAAATACATGTTATACTGCAGGGAATTAACTGTGGTGTGCATTTGCATTCCCCTAGATTGCGTTTCCCTTCACAGAATCCCCCCGACAACCATACAAGGTCCTGCCAAGGTCAACATTTCAGCCAATGAGAAGCTTCCGTCCGGTGCATCAGCTTGCGTAATTGGCTGACGCTTGCAAAAAACAACGATGGCTGTATTTTGGAGATGACACAGAGGTGCATCGCAAGCTAGCTGACTGAGTAGGAAAAGTCATCGCTATTTTCTATTCTCTCTTCTCTATTAAAAATAGAGAATAGCGACAAAGCGTGGTCAAGTCGGTCTACTGGTATCATCGACGCTATGAAGGAACATGAATGGAACAGACGTGCTCATGCATAATGTTGCTCTATTGATGATAGTGATCAACCAAAGCCTACGTCAACTGCACATGCTAGGAGTCCTCTCCATCGACGGCCAAYCCAAACACCGGTTTGGGCAACAACAGCAGTGCGCCGCATGGACTCTCAAAGACGAGTTTCGGTGAGCTTGGCAGGGKATCCGCCCTCTGGCACCTTGGCCTGTCCATCGTGCGTGAAGAAGCCAAAGTGACGCTCGTTCTTCCATGGCACGGACGCGTCATCTGGACGACGGTCGAACGTCATGAACCAGAACTTGGGCGACGACTCGGTGCCTGGTGGCGACCACGACTTGAACGCGTTGTAGTACTTGACGGACTCGGTGAGGCTTGGCTTCACACGCGTGGTGATCGATGGGCCACCGGCCGTTGTGAAACCCGTCTCAGTGAGGCGCAACTTGGCGAGCGGATACTTGGCCGTCACCATGTCCCACTGCGCCTGCAGCTCGGACTCTGGCTTGGTTGGGTCGTACGCCGAGAAGAACGGATAGATGTTGACACCGAGGATGTCGAGGTTTCGCTCGAGCAGCGCGATGCGATCGTTGAAATCATCGTCGAGGTACTCGGTGATGCGCTGCGCCGTGCCGAACTTGACCTTGTCTGCGTCGGCGCCGAGCTTCGACTTGATGTCGTTCACGACCTCGAGGATGCGCTCCGCACTGACGAGAGGCAAGTTCTGGCTGCCCACGAGGATGGCTTCGACGGTGTCAGGATAGTTCTTGACGGCCTGGACAGCGGCGTCGATTTCGTCGTCCTGCCAGCCGTCTTCAGTCATGAAGACACCGAGGTAGAGCTTGACGCCAGCGGCAGCCGCGGACTTGGCTGGCGACGTGCCGTGAAACTGCGAGTAGTAGGTGCGCACGTGCGTGAAGTGCTGGCTCATGGTCTTGAAGTCCTTGTCCATGGCGCTCTGTAGGTTAGCAATGCCGTCGGCAGCGAGGTCGTCGCCATGCAACGGATACGCTTGAAGGTGGAACGGCGAGTAGCAAGTACCGGCGGTGCGGTTGGTGGCCGCGACGACGGCGCTGGCGAGTGCGGCGGCGGCAACGATGACGTGTTGGAACATGATTGGCAGGTTTGCTGCTGGGAGCTGTCGGTGTGGGCGTGCGAGGGGACGAAAACCAAAGTGAGATAGCGACTGAATGGACAGGCTGGCCACGGAGGTCGATGATGTTGTGACTTGCACTTAAACACTTGTACGCAAAACGAGAACTGTATTACGCGTTGGTTCGGACACACACACAGCACTAGACCTACTGGAGATATCTACGAAGTTTCCGCGTACAGTCTGACATCCATCACATTACACGTGTCGCACACATCACTCATTGATGTTGCAGTCTGTCGACTTGCTCCAACAACACCCCCCTATGGCCTGAGCCATCTATGAGCTAGGCGATATTAGTGTGCAAAACATTCATCACTGAGGCATACCGATCATGCCGGTAAAGCGAGCAAGCTTTTGCTTTGGCAGTGGCTTGGTGAACATGTCGGCTGGATTTTCGTCACCGGAAACCTTGATAAGACGGACATCATCTTTAGCAACTAGTTCACGCACATAGTGCCAACGAAGCTCAATGTGTCGTGAACGACGGCTTGATGTTGGCTTTGTTKCCATCGTGTACGCAGAGGCATTGTCAATGCCAAGTGTGAAGTGTGGTGCGACGTTCGGAACCAGTTCGCCHAAGAGGTTCAAAATTGACTTGCCTTCCAGGCATGCGTCGTTTGCAGCCACGTATTCCGCTTCAGCTGTGGAGTGAGCAACAATAGTTTGCTTTTTCGTTCCCCACGAGACAGCGGCACCATTAAGCGTAAACACGAAACCAGATGTGCKTTTACGCGTGTCGAGGTCGCCCGCCCAGTCGCTGTCGCAGTGACCTTGTAGCTGAATGCCAAGATCGATCGTATGCCCACGATCACAACGAAAATGGATGCCTTTGTTGCGTGTGCCAGCGAGATAGCGAAGAATTTTCTTCACCGCACCAACATGCCTGGGGCCGAAGTGATCGACAAAACGGCTGAGCTGACAAACAGGAAAAGCTAGGTCGGGACGGCAGGTGGTGACCAAATACATKAGCGAGCCAATGACTTCGCGATAAGGGAAGTTGGGGACAAGATCACCGGGTTGACGACCGTCCGCGGCGGTGATTCGCAGTGTTGTTTCCATTGGCACTTGGCTAGGATTTGCATCGTCATAGCCATACCGCTGAAGGACTTTGGTGCTGTAGGTGGCTTGGTGGAGTGTGATGGAATCATCAGTAGCTTGGKCGATGTTCATCCCAAGATAGTAGCGCATGGTCCCAAGGTCGCGTATACCGTACTTCGTGTGAAGCGCATCGAATATGTGTTGCTTGAGTCGTTCGGAGTTGGAGGCCACAACGACGTCATCGACATACAGCAGAAGGAATATTAGGCCCGCATCATCACGGCGCCAGTAGACGCACGAATCAGTTTGGCATCTGTGAAACTGTAGGTTGACGATGMGGAAGTGATTGATTTCCTCGTTCCATTCACGTCCGGACTGTTTTAAGCCGTAGAKTGCCATCAGGAGCTCATACACCATCTCTGGTTGAGGCAGCTCAAAGCCGGGAATGCCCTTCAAATATATCTTCTCTTTCAACCGTGCGTTCAGGTACGCAGTGTTGATGTCGCATTGCCAGAGTCGAAGATGCAGCATGGAGGCCAGCGCGAGGAGCAACCGCAGGGAGCCAGCCCGAGCCACCGGCGCAAAGGTCTCAAAGAAGTCGACGCCATATCGTTGTGTGAACCCTTTTGCTACTAACCGAGCCTTGTAACGGACGATGTTGCCAGCG
>NSDO01000170.1:115011-168701 GCA_002286825.1 Lagenidium giganteum | reverse complement strand
CGACCAAGCAATTCGTGATTAGACTTAGCCAATCAGAGGGCTGATCTCACTTATCATTGAGAATCGTGGTTAGGCTTCAAGCCATCACATACGAATTTGATTGGCTGACCCGCAGTAAGGTTAATTCCGAGGCTCCCATAGTAGCCATATAAAATGCTTATCGTGGAAAATCGGCGATAAGCTCGGCGCTGGGTGAGTTATTGCTCAGACCTTCTCCCAAAACTAGAAAGTCCCAGTGAAGCACTTGGTTTCGTTCACTGGCATTGTAGGTTGGCCCCCAAGGTCGTGGGATGATGTTCCCTCCTTTTGTGTGCTTGCATAGCAAGCACCGACTGAGAAACTGGCGGCATCGCTGGTCCAAGTTTGAAATGTAAACGGCGTCCTTGATGGTCGTGACCATGGGATCTAGACCACGGTGGCCTTGAGCCCCGCAATGAGCAACCACCATGATGCGTTGCACCAGGCCCTTGTCCTCCTCTGGTACCCATGGCTTGCCGCACTTCTCCACCAGGCCGTCTGCGGCGTGCGTGCACCCATGGGGTACGTGGCGATGGTGCGTCGCCTGTGCTGCCTTGATCTGATCCCGCGTGGGGAATACAAACCGGTTGGCAAGTGGTCTAAGTTGAACACCAAACGGCTGGCGCGCACTCCGCGTTGCGTACTTGCACTTCACCATCACTCCCTTCCCTTTGTTGTGAGGCAAACCCCACCTTCTGAGCAGGTCTGCCCAGACGTTCGCGGTGCCGTCAATGTGTTCAATGGTATAGACAAGACCAGTGAGGGACATTGCCCAGCGCTGGAGCTTGCCACGGACGTGTCGCTTGACTTCGACGGCAGGCGCGAACACGTAGAGAAGATTTTTGTGGTCGCAATAAAACTGCACCCCTCCTCGCCGGTACAGCAGGTAGGAGAGGTTTTTGCCCGCCCAAATAATGGGGAACGCCTCCTTCTCAATCACACTCCACCGTTGTTCGGTGGGCGTGAAACGTCCGCTCTTGCAAATCAACGGTGCGTGATCTTGCTCCACGACACTGCGCTGACGATCCCACTGGTCCACTTGCGTTACCACTATCCCCCACCCCAGATCGGAGGCGTCGGTGAACACACACACCGTTGCCGTGTCATCGGGGAAGTGAAGCAGCTGTGCCTTGTGCAGCAACTGCTTTGCTTGATCGTAAGCAGCTGACTCGGCAGGGGTCCACGTCAGGTGGATACCCGCTGCTAGCCGCTTGGTCCGACCAGTGCCGGCTAAAGCGGACTCCAACTTGTCATGCAGGACGCTTGTTACGCGCCCATAATCCATCAGTGAGTCGCGCAGCCAACCAGTTGCACACATGAAATGTTGGAGGTCGGCCGCGGTGGGGGGTAGTGGTAGTGAGCCGAGCGCACTCAATCGTGCGGGGTCAGGGGCAATACCTTGCCCACTGACTATGCGGCTGCACCACTTCGCCGTTTTGCTGAAGAGGCTGCTCTTAGCCACACTCAGCTTGAGGCGATACTCCCGTAGACGTTTGAAGAATGCTCGTGTTGTTGCCAAGAAATCCTCTGGACTTTGCCCAAAAACCAAAATGTCGTCGATGTAGATCAGTACCTTCTTGTACATCATGTCTTGGAACACCGACTGCATTTGGTTCTGGAAATGCTGGGGTGAATCCATGGTGCCTTGTGCGACTCGCAGCGGWGTGAACACCGCGTGGTCAGTGACAAAACTCAAGGGTTCTTGGCTCTCATCTTCTAGAGGCATCTGCCAGAAACCCTTCAGCAGGTCGTATTCACCAAAGCCGTACGAYCCCCGCGCACACTGACTGTCGTCGTTGGGATCCGCTGGGCTGCCGGCTGTTGGCACCGTCATGGCATTGACGGGGCGGTAGTCGATCGTCAAACGGAATTCGTTCGGTCGACCAGGTTTCGCCACCGGGACCGCGGCACATGCCCACCRGCTCAAATCATTGCGCTTGATGTWCCCCAGTGASACAAGTTCCTGTGTGTAYTTGAGCAGGAATTCTCGTTGTGCCGGCGTGTATCGCCTGGCTKTCGCCCSRAATGGGACTGYACCTTCCTTCAGAGTGATCCGCAGTGGCTCCACYCTTGCCGGTGGGTCGTCCCGTAGGTTCGTGCGAAACACATCCTTGTACTCCATGACAAGATCGTGCAGTCGACCCATGTAATCCGGATCAAATCCTTCAGTGCCAGCCTTCGCGACCAGTGCCTCGAGTTGCTCCAGGACATGCGTATCATCGTCGTGTGGCTCAGGTGGCTCGAATGGGTCGTCGGTGTCCAAGTCGGTTCGACCGGCGAGCTGTTCCAGCTGTCGATTGACATCGATGCCCAGTGCGCACAGTGTCTCGTTCCCCAATAGGAAGTCAACATCCATGCCTTCCATCACCAGGCACGTCACATTCGGGATATGTACAGCGCCTGCTGCTGTCCTCAAGTTGATGTCGACGGTGACTTCTTCTGTGCATGTCAATGTTGCACCACCTGCCACCACAACAGTTACTGGACGCTGAAGCCGTACGAGCGACACTGGATCGCCCAGCCCGTTCAAGTCCTCCAGCACCCTTCGTGGCATCATGTTGCGATCCGCACCAGAGTCGGCGCAATATGGCGTGGTCACCAGCCCATTGATAGTCAAACTGGTCTCGCTGCCCTCGTTGTCCGGGTCGAGCACACGTTTCGCCTTGGTTCCGTCTCGGACCTCCCTCATCCGCTGCCTTGCAGCATCTTTGTCCGCCTCCGTCGCCGTCGGGCAAACCGAAAGCCAATGCTCTCCCTTGCAGTGCCAACAAGCTGTCTTCGGTGCCGGCCCACTATCGGATTTGACCGGTGGAGTGCGATCTGGCTTGCGACCTGACGGTTTTCGCTCTTCGTGGCGTTCATCTCGTCGCGGTTTTCCAGTTGGTGGCTTCTGTTCCCGTTTTGTTTCCTGGCTCATCTTGTGGTACCGGTGCTGCTGTTGCGCCCGTTCTTTCACCACGTTGAAGAGCTCAAAATCGTTTTTCTTGGCTTCGCAGCCAACGTATTGCACAAACCGCTTCACGTCGTCGCGGAGCATTCGTGGCTCAAGGTTGTCGATGAGTAGCTGGCATCGCAGCTTCATCTGCTTGTTATACGCCTCATGGGCGGGATCGCCGATCCCGAGGATCGAGCCAAATCCGTGCTYGGCCACCAGGGTAGTGAAGTCGGTGAAGTACTTCATCACCAGTGCCTCAATGTCTTGCTCTTGCAAGTCCATCGTAAGGTTCTTGCGGAAGAACTGATCTAGGTCGGGTACTGTGTYATTCATCACAGTGACCACGCGCTGGGCAATCAATTGCTTCAGCKCCTCCTCCGTCACGTCGTCGMCCGGCTTCTGCAACTGATAAAGACAGATTGTCTCCAACAGTTTCGGTTCGACGGTTGCCTTGATAGACATCATGACCTTGTCTTGCTGTTCGCCGCTTTCTGCGCAGCGTTGTTGAACGAGTCTCTCGTATTGGTCTCGTTYTTGCTTCCACTGTACCAACGACGCCTGGTTCCATTTGGTCAGCTTCGGAGCTTTGATGAACTCAAATACAGGTGGGCAAACGCTCATGACTGCGTCGCCATCGTCGTCGAACTGTTGCTYCATAGTACAGCTAAAGTATACTTTGTAGTACGTTGCGGGTTCTTGGTGCTTGTGCTGCTTGTGTTGCTGGTAAATTCAGAAGTGAGATTATGCTTTGCCTGCTTACTCTGCCGATCTACTAGTTCACGTACTGCAGTCTACTCCTTTACACACCAGCTGTGTTCTTCAATGTCTTTGTTTTCTTCAATGGATATTCAATGGATATTCACCCAGCAGCCGTATGCATGTTTGGGGCTGCTCGCTCTGCGTCGGACATGGGGGCTTCATGTCTTGATAATCCTCTACATGGTGCGAAATGCTTGGCAAACAACAAGAAGTGGTTGGTGTGTCTTTTCCCCTTCGTGGAAACTCTTCCCACGTGCTTCGGCTGGATGAACAACGCTTTCAGCGCGATGTGACACCGACGCGTCTCGTTCCATTAATCGCAYATGCGAACTTTTTCATGTTGACCAAGAACTTCGGCCAACAAGATTGGGATCCTGATTACTTTACAGGCAACCATTRCTCGCCAGTGACTGAAGAGGYCGTGAACGACGCCGAACGRAATCACTTCTACCAAGACGGGGAGTCAATTGAGTTCGTAAGCTATTTCGCTGGAATGCTGTACCTCTTTGACACAGCACGTGTATATGATGTCATCCCCGTCTCCACGAACTCATCGTCAACTTCGACGGCAACACGCAGCATGTACRCATTGGTGCAACCGTTCCCAAGCAGGCAGCGATTCTCTCCATTGTTGCAACTTCCGTYTTGCTGGGCTTGTCCCTGTACGTGAATTTCGTGGCGTGGTCAGCGCCGTAACGATGACTCAGCCAATGTGACGGCAGCCTCCATCCAAACCAGTGCGGAAGTGATGTTTAACGACGCGCAATATCCAAAGCGATATCTGCGCCCATTGCTCCTGCTGACAGAAGACATTCTCGGCAGCCAGAAAGAYGACCAACGGCATCCTTTGGACACGTTCCACGTTAAACGCGTGGCACTACGACTCGACGAGGACACCAATCCGGCGCTGGGCGCTGGTACAATGCAATGGGACATTCTTGGCCAACAAAGTCGCTTCAGGGAGCGATTGACGGAGTCGTGCGATGACATGTCATCTCTTACATCTTCAGGTTTACAGGCTGAAAGTAGCTAGCAAATATAAATGTGCTTCGTCCACCATGGTCAGCTAAGATCACACAATTTGGCCAAACGTACCTTCCTCCGGTCTTGACATCGAGTTTTGAGATTTTGGTTGTACCTTGGTGGTGCAACCAAAATCTCATTTAATGAGCCCTATATTGGAGAGAAGAGGTTGTGGGCATCATTTTCGCTGTTTGGCGCTGTGTTGTACAGTCCTTGTTCTATAAGCAGAAATAATGAGCCGGTAGAGAAATTCAACTCAGAAAGTTGCAGATTACCACGCGCAGCGAATGCCTCGCGATCATGTGCTTCCACTATGCGCTTTCCAGTGTTGAGAAGTTTCCGAACCAGTGAATCGAACGGTCAGATGTGTATTGAGCCAGATGAAATCAACAGACACAATATTCATCAATCATACGAGTCAAACTCACGGATGATCAGCAGCGACGCGCTTCTTCAGCTCAAAGAGCGGCTTGCTGGCGATCCAGGCAAAGCTCAAATACGGACGGAAGCCGTCGTCGTATTCGTACGTGTAGGCACACTTGTACCACGCAGATGCCTTGCACAGCGCCGCTTCTGAGACAAACTTCGAACCAGTATGAGCGCCGCGATCACCATCGTTGCCGTTTTCTTCGCGCACGTCATACCAAAACTCGTCCGCGTACTTGCGCTGCAATTGCATAATGGCCTGATGCATCTTTTCCACAATATCAGCTCGACCGCGGTGGCGTCTTGCTGACTTTCCTAGCAACGCGCGCGCAAATCCAGAGATTAGTTCACCTTCGTCGTGGACCCCAAACTTGCACGCAATAGCCCAGAGATCCCAGCAATAGTCGCCCATAACGCAATACGCTTCATCAAGGTATTGCTCGTGGCCGTCGATGACAAGACGTGAGTCAAACCCGCGCTGCCAGATAGGTTGCGAGGTGTCGGCGACACTCACTCTACGCGCGATGCGATACATTTGCCCCAATATCTTGAGCGACATGTACGATTCCTTATGCGTCTTCTCCATAAAGTCCGGATACTTCAACGGGAAGAGATCCTTCTCCATGTCGGCTGGAATGCCGGTCTTGGCGAAATCGACGGCAACTGAATGGATCTCGGCCAGCTTGAGACATTTTGGATCCAGCGCATTCATGTCGGATTGGTCTCCAAACGCCAGATGCGCGTGAGCCACAATGCCCAATATGTCGTTCTTCAGATACTGCACAAAGAAATTTGCAACCTCGTTCGACGACACTGCCGACACCACAACGGCACTACTAACCCCGGAGTGCGAGTATTTCATTGGTGCCACTGTGCACAGCGGAATCAGCTCAGAATCCCAAATCACGAAATACAAGTCGCCATCGAGGTCACCACCAGACATCATGTTGCAGTCAGGTCGCGACCCATGCTGAGAAAACACCACAACATCTACGAGATGGCCAAGCTGAGCCTCCACACCAGCAGTGTGCACAGTCATCACACGAAGGTCGCCAGGATGAAGACTCGGGTTTCGGCCAACAACAACCTTGGTACCATGCGGGAGTGGCTCGTGTCGTGACAATCGGAAGTAGATGGTTCCAGTTGGCACCAAGCCGGTCTCGTCCATGATCCCCATGAGGCACACACCATCACGTACCAAAATACGCGCCTTCTTCTGGATGTCAATCAAGCACTTGTTCTTGATAGCCGTCACAAGTCCACGAAGGAACTCGTCTTTGAGATCAAAGCCTGCGCCAAGCATCTTCATGGCCAGACTGCCGAACGCGCGCAAGGATACCATTTCTTGAGCTTCACGTGTCGAGTGAAGCGCGGACCGCAGTGATCGTAGTTCGGCATCCAGCAAACGTAAGAACGTGGCATCAGCAATACCGAGAGTCGACAGCAGCATGATGAGAGGTCTGTTGAGGTAGCAAGGAATGAACTTGGCCACCGAGCACACTTCCAAGTCACGGTGTTGGTTGTTGCCTTCAAACTTAGTCATACTCGGTCGCAGTACCAGAGTAGCGTCATGTTTTGCTTGTCGCTGCACGATGTGTCCGGCCAGACACTGACGACACCCTTGGCTCCACCGAAGCGAATCTGGAAAGCCGATGGCATGTCTTCCAGTTCCAGTGCATGCCTGACCTCATCTGCCAACGACCAGGCAATAAGCCCGACTCCATCTGAGAAGCAGTGTCCACGTCGATTGATATCTGGAATGGTGCACACGAGGTCTGCTGGCACTGGCACGGCACTTCGTGTGTCTGAGAATGCTTGCCCAAGCCGAGCACCGTACTTGGCTGCAGTGGCAATCGTCGACAAGTCGCCCACTTGTTGTCGGATTTCCTCGGCACTTGGCACGCGCAGTGTCGCGTCGTCGTCGTGTCGTGGCTCCTCGTCGTGTCGCGGCTCCTCGTCGTAGAACCAGCAGCTTTGCTCGCGTAGCTGACTGTTGAATTACGCGAGGAAGACGAACTTGCGTCCGGCGACGTATAGCCCTTTTTCCATGATGCGCGCAACTCTTAAGTTGATGACGTCGCCGGACTTGCAATTGTTTACTGAGCCAAAGCGTTCATCGACAAAGGCCACTCTGATGAAGCGATCGTGAATATGGCGGTAGAGTCGAAGGATGCGGTTGGCTCCTTCCAGCACGGGCAGCAAGGGATGCACATGCAAGGGGGTGACCATGACCGCATAGACTGGGACGAAAGGTTGATCGTCATCGTCGTCGTCATCTTCGTCCGAGTCGTCTGTCACGTTTTGATGATAAGAAAGCTCAAATTGTTGTCGTCCAAGTCGCTTCAGTTGATCAATCAGCGCCTCCACAGGCTTGTAAAATGCCGGGGCAGCATGTAGATCTCTCAGCAGGTCGCAGATGGAGACGTTGGAGACCATGGCGTGAGACTCATCGTGCAGTGCTTGCGTGAGCGCGGTGGCTAACTGCTCAGCTTCCTGGACACGAGCGAACCGCAGGCGATTCTTGGCTCTCAACGCATGCATCAGATAGCGAATGCAGAATGGCAGTGACGCGAATACTCGGTCGAACACGAAGTCCCAGCTGTACTCGTAGTCCAATCGTGCGCTCGCGTGTCTGCGAAAGCCGCAGTCGGGAACAATGCTTCCCATTAGCTCGTATGATTCCCAAGCCATGAGTGGCTTTGGTTTGCGTCTTGGTGAGACAAACTCCACCAACTTCTCGATAACCGTGATCTGCTCTTCGACTTTGCACACCTCGAGCGTGATGCCAACCGCCCGCAGATCGACTCGCAAGTTCTCAATCTGAGTCTTGCTCGTRRWMGACTTACTCAAGACACAYTCGACCATCGAACACCACCCTAGAGCACCCTCCCACGTTACGTCGATGGTTGGCACCCATACGTCACCGCTCAAACGAACGCACCGGGGCGGGCGGCGAAAGGTGAAGCGGAGCGTGACAATGTCGTTGGTGCCGTCGACAAGAGCGACGTGTCCCCCCGTGCTCACGACGTCGAACTCAAACCGCAACGTATGACCGTCATCATCGAACTCCACGCCAAGGCCAAGTCGCGTCACATCCAACGTGACCTGCTTCGAGGTCAACCATCGCTGAACGAACGTCTCTGGTACATTTGTCGTCGTCGACGCCACGCGGTTGCCCATGCGCACACATTCTAGCTTAACAAGGTGGCTATTCGTGTGCATTGTTGCCTTGAGAATGCCTGCAACTGCGGCACCCATTTGGCGGTAAACTYTGAGGTGTCGAYGGCCCAGCGTGAGACYTCGGTGGRCTTGGAGCTGCAGTTGGTCYAACGCCGAGATAGATTTGAGGACAACGTGCGCTTGGCCAGACGGACGACCATTTTTGCCTCGCTTGATCATGCACCCAACGACGTCATCCTTGATCGTCACACAGCTTCTCAACAGCATCAAGATGTCGCTCGGGGTGGCGGAGTACGGTAGGTTGACCACGCAAGCGACCACGCGGTCGTCTACAGGCTGCGCAGCGATCACGCGCGCCTTCTCCGCRCTGCGCTGCTTTTTCGACTGGGTGACATTGGTGAGCACGTTCTYCACGTTGGYCATGTGGTCCTGRCCATCGCGGCCTAGATCAACGCTCGTAGGCGGCACCAGGATTCCATCCATTTGACCTTGCTGGCTGTTTGCTTCCGCTTCACGCTGATGCGCATGCAGCACACTGGCCATGCGTGCGCGGCGCTGGCGTTGGCGTTGGCGGCGGCTGGCTCTCCCCATGGCGTTGGCCGCTGTTCGTCTTTCCTCAACTGGTTGGACAACCAGCGACAACACGTCGCAGCAGTTTGACCGTACCGGTATACGGTAGTGCTTGTGGTAATAAATCACCGTCAATCAATCGATATACGAGTTGGTGGCGGACTTGCTGTGCTTCGAGGTGTATTTGAGAATGATCATTACGGCTTGACCTACTCTCTGCTTGCCGTGTGAGAGCCCCCAGTCGCTGGCATCATCCTGGAGCCGATGTTGCCCCGCTTCTAGGTCTCGATCACCTGTTTGGTGGTTGCAGCCCATTGTTGAGTCGTTCCGTGTGGGAAGTGTTTGTTACTTCTGAGCGCGGTGTTGCGCAATGGCGTTGCTCGCCCTTTTTTCGCTGGGAAGTATCACCGTTGGACCTGGAAGCCGATGCCTTCGAATCTGTCGCTGTCACCGGCTTCTTCTGCCATCTCTTTCCTTGTTTCGTCGTCACTGACAGCGCCTTAGAGGTATCGCTTTCCTTGGTATTGAGCGAAGTCGCGGATGGGTTTGGAGTTGTTGTTGCCATCTTCTTCATTTGTGATTTCTTCGCTAGTTTCTTCACCACCTGGTTCTGGTTGTCGCTGGTCGGTGATTGTTCAGAATTTGGCGCTTTCCCTTGTTTCTTCTGCAATGACTTTGTTGTATTCCTAGCCTTGTGGTTATCGGACGTGGGAGTCGATGTCGACAGAGAATAATTGCTGTGAGAAGAATTGCTGTTGTTGCATTTCGATTTGGYTGTTGTTTGWTTCTTTTGTACTTWCGTTGATTGCTTCGTTGTTGTGGATGTTCCTCGAAAAGTGTCGCTGTTGTTATTGGAAGTACCGCTCGATGGCCGCGAATTGGTCGCATTCATTTGCTCGTTCTGCACTGGTTTCCCACTCCCTGATGTCGGTTGAGAGTTCCCACCATTGCTCTTGTTCTTCGCGGCAAGTTCAGCTTTTGCCGCTGTCACTCGTCTCTTTAGCTCAATCAGCGGTGCGCTAGCAATCCACGCGAAACTCAAATAAGGCCGGAAGCCATCATCGTATCGGTGAGTGTAGGCACACTTGTACCACGCTGATGCCTTGCATAACGCTGGTTGCGATATTTTGGTTCCAGCATGAGTGCCACTGCCGTCGTAGTCATTGTCGTGTTGATTGTCGACGCGGACATCGTACCAGAAGTCGTCAGTGTACTTGCGTTGCAGCTGCTTGACGGCCTGACGCATCTTTTCTAGAACATCTGCACGTCCCCGATGGCGCCGTGCCGATTTGCCCATGAAGTCACGCCCAAACCCGGAGATCAGCTCACCTTCGTCGTGGATTCCATACTTGCAGGCAATAGCCCATAGATCCCAGCAATAGTCGCCCATGACGCAGTACGCTTCGTCAAGATATTGCTCATGGCCGTCAATGACAAGACTTCGGTCGAATCCGCGCTGGAAGTGCTTCGAGGAGTTCATGGCACCAACTTTGCGGGCAACGCGATACATTTGCCCTAAGATCCTGTCGGAGAAGTACGAGACTTGGCTAGCCTTCTCCATAAAATCTGGATACTTGGACGGAAACAGATGCCCCTTCATGTTGGCTGGAATGCCAGACTTGGCGAAATCCACCGCCACGGAGTGGATCTCGGCCAACTCGAGGCATTTCGGATCAAGCGCACCCAGGGGCGATTGGTCTGCCAACGCTAGATGCGCATTCGCCACGACACCCAAGATGTCGTTCTGCACATAGTTGACRAAKAACTTYTTCACGTCCGTTGACGACATCGTGTACTCAGCCGTCGAAGTGCTAATCGCAGAATGAGASTATTTCATGGGCTCGACGGATTTTGACGGAATCAACTCCGGATCCCAGATCACGAAGTACAAGTCCCCATCTAGGTCCCCACCAGACATCATGTTGCAATCCGGGCGCGCCCCGTACTGTGAGAACACCACCACATCCACGAGATGACCAAGGAATGGCGCCAAAAAATCCGCATTATCCACTGTCATCACACGAATGTCACCCGGATGTAGACTCGGGTTGCGGCCCACGGCGACCTTAGTGCCATGCGGCAATGGCTCATGACGTGACGATCGGAAGTAGATCGTTCCAGGGGGCAACAAGCCCGTTTCGTCCATAATTCCCATAAGGCACACGCCCTTTGGAACCAGAATGCGCGCCTTCTGTTGAATGTCGATCAAGCACTTGTTTCGGACGGCCGTGACGAGTCGGCGAAGGAATTCGTCTTCCAGATCGAAACCTGCGCCAAGCATCTTCATCGCCATGCTACCGAACGCGTGCAACGACACCATCTCTTGTGCGTCGCGCGTTGACTGGAGCACAGATCGCAGTGATCGTAACTCAGCTTGCAGCAATCGCAAGAACGTGGCGTYGCTAACTCCAAGTGTCGACAGCAATGTGATCAGTGGTCGATTCAGGTAAAGCGGGATGCACTTGGCCACGGAGCACACTTCCAAGTCGCGGTGCCGATGGTTCCCTTCGAACTTAGTCATGCTCGGTCGCAATACCAGAGTGGCGCTACGCCCCGATCGAATCTGTACGATCTTGTCTGGCCAGACACTGACGACGCCCTTGGCTCCTCCGAAGCGAATCTGGAACGCCGACGGCGTTGTATCCAATTCGAGTGCACGCGCGGCTTGATCAGCCAAGGACGACGCGATCAATCCAACACCATCAGAGAAACAGTGCTCACCAAGAGACACATCGGAAATGGTAGAAACAAGATGTTCGGGCACAGGTACGACGCTGCGCGTCTCCGAGAAGGCCTGGCCAAGCCGAGCGCCATACTTCGCCGCAGTCACAATCGTCGACAAATCGCCCACTTGCCGTCTGATTTCATTTGCAGTTGGTAGGCGACGTTCGTTTTCGTAATCGCCGTCGTAATCGCAATCGGAACTGTCCGACTGGCTGTAGAACCAGCAGCTTTGCTCGCGCAGTTGACTGTTGGAATAGGCAAGGAATACATATTTGCGTCCGGCAACGTACAATACATTTTCAAGGATGTGAGCGACGCGTAGCTTGACGATGTCTTCAGACTTGCAGTTATTGAAGGAGCCAAAACGTTCGTCCACGAAGGAAACTCTGATGAAGCGGTCGTGGAGATGACGATAGAGTCGAAGGATGCGGTTGGCTCCTTCCAGCGCTGGTAACATTGGGTGCACACGCAGAGGCGAGACCATAACGGCGTAGACACGCACAAGCGACTTGTCCTCCTCTTCGTCTTCGTCGGATTCGTCGTTCGAGTATTTATTCGTTGGGGAGTCGAGGTCATCCGCGCCTCGTACTTTGAGTCTTTCAAAGTGATTCACTAGAGCTTGCACTGGGTTCGAGAATGGTGGGACAGAATAAAAGTCTGTGAGAACTTCACGTACACTGGAAGCACTGCATCCACCGCTGTACAGAGCGTCGGAAATCGCGCTTTCGAGGTCCCGAGCGTCCGAGATTCGAGCAAACCACAAGCGATTCTTGGCTCTCAATGCGTGCAGCAGGTAGCGAATGCTGAACGGCAAACTGCTGAAGACATTATCGAAGACATGGTCCCAGGAGGTGACGTAGTTGACTCTATCGCTCGCCTCTGCCACAAAAGCAGAGTTGGCTCCGCCGGTCAGTGTCCACACAGAGTTATAAATTCGTCGAGTCGACCCATAGTGGCTCAGTTTTTCTTCGACGGACGTTCGCTGCAATGTGCTGCGCACTTCCAGCTTGATGCCAACAGCTAACAACTTCGAACGGAGGTTATCAAGCAGCAGCTCGGCGCTTGTCTCCGACGTATCGAGATCGATCTCGCACATGGAGCACCACGGGAGCGCCCCCTGCCACGTCACGTCGACGGTCTGCACCCACACGCCAGAGTCATCGAGACGAACGCAGATAGGTGGCTGGCGGTGGGCAAAGCGCAGCACAATCCTGTTCACGGCAGTGCCCACATACGCGATGTGTGTCTGCGTACCCATCGTGTCGAACTCAAAGCGCAGCTTGTTGTTATCTTCGACGTACGTGATCCCCAGCCCAAGAGGCGAGATGTCGAACGTGGCGTCGTCGGCCTTCCACCGATAAACAAGTTCCTCCGGTGCGTTCTTGCTCGCTGGCACCACGCGTGTGCCAAACCGCACGTAGTTGAGCTCAAACTTGTTGCTCGTGGCGTGCGTCAGCGCCGTGAGCACCTTGGCGGCGGTGGCGCCCACCTGGTGATAGACCTTCAGCGCCCGGCAGCCCAAAGTGAGGCCGCTCTGCTCCACGAGCTTCAGCTGATCCAGCGCTGCACCGGAGTTGAGGATGACGTACGCCTGGCCGGACGCGCGCCCGCCTTCCCCGCTCTTCAGGAGACAGCCCAGTACCATGCCCTTGAGCGGCTCGTACCCGCCCAGCAACGCCAAAATGTCCTTCGTGGTGGCGACGAACGGCAGGTTGACGATGCGAGCGACCACGCGCTCGTCCGCGGGCTGCATGGAGATCACGCGCGCTTTGGCTTTGTCGGCGTGGCGCTGCACTTTCGACGGGCCCGCCCCGGCGATCACTTTGGCGACGTTGGTGAGGTGTGTGCGGCCATCGCTGGCGTCATTGCCGACGGGAGGCGCAGCCTCTGGGGTCTGCTCATCGAGCGCTTGCTTCTCCTGCTGCTGCGCACGCAGCACGTCAGCGATGCGCGCACGGCGCTGGATCTGGTGCCGCCGGCGACGACGCGACGTTCCCATTTTGATGTTAGTGTCGCGCGACTGACTGTGATGTGATGTTGGCGGGCAAATGTACTAGGTTTGTACTGTAAAAATAGTACTAGTACAGTACTAGCGTTCGAGAAGGGGGTATTACACATGTCACACTCAATCTCTACTGCGTTACTACTACGAAGTATCGACTAGTATGTCCATAGTAGGCTGTGGCGGAAAATACTAAACGATGTTGAGAGGACTACGTCATGGAGTTGAGACTTTCCTGGCGCCACATAATGCGAAACTCAGGTAAGGGACGACACCATCCGCATATTGGTGCGTGTACGCACACTTGTACCATGCCAAGGCCTTGAGCATCGCTTTTTCCATGTGACTAGCTTCTAAGACCGTCGTGTCACAGGCGGAGTCACTGACGTCGTGCCAGAACTCGGCGGCGTCGCGATGTTGGACCTTGACACACAGCTTCACGCATCTTTTCGGCCACATGTCGTTGCGCGTAAGCCGCGTTGCGCGGCTCATGTGCGACCGGGCGAAGCCTGAAATGAGCTCGCCCTCTTCAGCGACGCCGAACTTCTTGGATATTGCCCAAAGGTCCCATCAGTAATCGGCCACGACACACAGCGCGTCTGCAACGTGCTTTTCGTGCCCGTCCAAGGCAAGACGTTTGTCGAAACCACACTGTTGAGGGTTTCCACTGGATGGACTGAAGTCCATCGTGCGCGAATCGCGGTAAATGTGCCCCAGAACTCTGGTGGATGAGTATGGAAACTTGGATTTCTTCTCCATGCAGTCTGGATACGATTTGGTGCGCAGGTCTCGGTCGAGCCTGGCGGGCATTCCTTCAGAAAGTCCACGGCCACGGCGTGCAATTCTGCCAGCTTCAGGCACATTCGATCAAAGGCGCACTTGAATGATCTGGCAGCGATTGCGAGGTGTTCATTGCAGAGAACGCCCAATTTTCCGAAAATGTTGACAAAGAACTTCCTGACATCTTTGGTCGACACAGTGCCTTCAGTTCTGGGCCTCACCTCTTCCGAGTGCTTGTACGCCATAGGTTCGTGAGATTGTCGAGGAATTAGCTCTGGATCCCAGATCACGAAGTACAGATCCCCATCCAGATCTCCACCAGACATCTTGTTGCAATCAGGTCGCAACCCATGCTGAGAAAACACCATGACGTCCACGAGATGATGGAGCTGCGACTCCACACCAGCCGTATGCACCGTCATAACACGAAGGTCGCCCGGGTGGAGACTCGGTGCCGACAACGGTTTCTTCTCGGACGATCGGAAGTAAACGGTTCCAAGGGGCAACATACCAGTCTCGTCCATAATACCCATGAAACAGACACCATCAGGGACGAGAATGCGCGCCTTTCTTTGAATGTCTAGCAGACACTTGTTCCTGACGGCTGCAACGAGTTTTCGAAGAAATTTATCTTCCAGATCAAAGCCTGCGCCACGCTTCTTCAATGCCGGACTGCCGAACGCATGCAACGACATCATCTCCTGTGCTTCGTGCTTCGTACTCGTTGCAGCTCGCACCATTTCAACCTGGGTGTTGTAAAGGCGCAAGAACACGTTTTCTTTGATTCCAAGGGTCAAGAGCAGCATGATCAACGGCTGATTTAAGTAACATGGTGTGAACGATGACTTCCAGGTTGCGATGTTGGTCGTTGCCCTAAAACTTTGTCATGCTCGGTCGAAGGAGCAGCGTGGCTGGGTGTGGCGCACGTTGCCTTACAAATGTGTCTGGCCGGACGCTGACAACACCCTTCGCTCCACGAAAGCGAACTGGAATTCCGACGGCGCTTTCTCCAAGTTGAATGCATGTTTGGCTTGATCTGCCAAGGACAATGCGATCAAACCAACACCATCTGAGAAACAATATCGATCCTTTGTCAGATGGGAATCGTGTGAACGTGGTCTGCCGGAACGGACACGGTTGTTCGGGTGTCGGAGAACGCTTGACCCATCCTAGCTCCATACCTGGCCGCATTGGCAATCGTTGACAAATCGCCCACTTGTCGATGAATTTCTTCCGCAGTCGCCGCGTGGACGTCGCATTCATCGTGATCTCGAGGCGCCTCATCGTAGAACCAGCAGCGTTGGTCACGCAGTTGACTGTTCAAGTACGCGAGAAACACCGACGTACAGCCCTTCTTCCATGATGTGCGCTACACGCAACTTGATGGTCTTCGAAGTTGCAATGTATGAATCGACGAAAGCGTTCGTAGACAAATGATGCGCGAACGAATCGATCATGGAAGCGACGATACAGCCAAAGAATGCGATTGGTGCCTTCCATGGCCGGCAACATCGGACAGACGCGCACGGGAGTGATCAATACGGAGAACACTTCGACTGAAGGCTCTATGGGGACATCTTGTGTGCCTCTGAGATGCTATTCGGGGTAGATGTGGACAGGCTTGTGACTGTCTAGTCTCGAGATGTGATCAATCAACGCCGCGACTGGATACTGAAAGGGAGGGGCGTAGTAGAGGTCCTGGATCAGCTCACAGATGCTGCCAGCAATCGTTGTCGAGGACTCATCGAGTGCCTTCTCGATTGTACCTGCCAGTTGCTTCGCTTCATCGATTTCCCGAAACCCCAGACGCCGCTTCATCCTCAGACATTGCAGAAGGTAGCAAATTCGGAAGGGCAGGCTCGCAAAAGGGTTCGTCGAACACGTAGTCCCAGCTGCGCCTACACGAAATCTTGGGCTTCGTATCATCTTTCTCTGTCGACTTGAAGAAGGTCTTAAAGTTAAAGCTACCAGGCTCGCCTGCATGGCGCTTTGGCGAGGGAGGCGGATACCAGGGGTCATAACCGAGTCGGTAGGCTTGGATAGTTGTATTCCGTGAGTCGAACTTCCATTTGGGTCAATGCATGGCGTACCCGGGATACCAGAGCCTCCGCGTTGTCGTTGGTGGAAGCGAACACGAGCTCACACATGGACGACCACGCGAGCGCACCCTCGTTCGACACGTCCACCGTGTAGGTTGGCAATGCATCGTAGAGCAGAAAATCCGTCAGCTGGCGCATGCACGTGGGTGGACTCGAAAACCAAAGCGTAGCACAATACTATCATTGTCAACGATGGTCGCTTGGCACACGTTCAATGCGTCAAACTCGAGCCAGATCGTTTCGGCACCATGCTCGAACGCAATGATCACATACTTGGGTAACATCGTCAGCCCAACGTCCTTAGTAATCGACCATCGCGCCACAAAGGCATCCGTCGGGCTTTCCACATCCACAGCGAAGCGCGCGCACTGCAGAGGAAACTGGATGTTCCTCCGAGCGTCACGCTCAAGATCACCAGCCCCAATCGTCCCATTGGATTGGCGTGTCGTTTCACCATCGTGCACTGCTTGCTGCTCGGCGCGCTGGGCATCCAGGATCCGCGCAAGGCGCACGCGGCGGGGACGTCGCGGGGTCCCATTTCCATCACGTCGATCGCTGTGTCAGTCGCGACATGGCAGAGGTATTTACCACAGCTGCCGTGGGTTGGTAACTACCCAAAAACCACAGTGTGGTTATGACAGTATCACCGGTTGTGGTCGTCGAACGTGGAAGTGACTACCAGGCCCAATGCGCTTTTGACTACCGCCGTGGCTGTGTGGGCCAGCGAATCAACGGCAAACGACGCGACGAGATGGAAACGTCCCATGGTCGCACCAAGAAGAAGGCGCGCACGACGACCCCGGTGGCCAATGGTGCGTGAGCATTGCCATCCATACTTCTTGTTGATTGTGTGGGTGGTGCTGGAATTGACCGATTTTTTCGTCTGTGCAGCCCCAATCTGGCGCGCATACCTGGTCGAACGCACCGAATCCGTCGCTGGCGGTGTTGGGCGCCATGGCAGCGATCGACCCAAGTCACGCAAGCGAGCGAAGCCGTCTTCAGGCATTGGTGCTGTGGAGGCAATGGCGGCGCAGCGCGAGCGCAGCCACGAGCACAGCGTCGAGCGACCGGTGGCGGAGTTGGCTCCCGAAGCTTCGATGACGCAGCGCAAGATCCGCGCGTATTGGGAGCAGCTGGAGGCCACGGAGCGACAGCAAGTGCTGTTTATCGATGAGCCAGACCTGGTCAAGCAGCTGTACAAGCTGAATCTGAGCTTGCTGTGCGTTGGGCTCATGCAGCGGCACTTTAAAGTGCAGGCAGGTTCGGGAGGTGCATCCGGCAATGGCGCCGCCGCTGCGACCGCGTCGACGTCGATGGGAGTCCAGGAAAGCAATGGTGTGGCCAAAGAGAAGAATGGTGCGAAGAACAAGTCCATCGCGGTGGCGAACGATAAGGCCTTGGACTTGGCTGGGGAGAAGTCGTACGAGCTGCTCGAAGCGATGGAGTTTATGGATATTGGCACTGGTAAGCGACGAAGTTGTTGTGTGGGTCCAATGGTTGGTGATGTGCCAAGTTGATGACGTGGCTTATTGCTATGTTGTAGGAATTTTGACGGTCAAGAGTGAGCTGATCGAACAATCCTCACGGTTGTTTTCGCTGGTCGGCGACGTGTTGTGGGGCTTCCTGTCCTCTGTGTATGTGTTGAGTGAGAAACAATTCTACGACTTGTTTGTGACCGAGAGCGACGTGATCAACACGTGGGAGGACTATCAGCGATTGATAGCGATGTTAGTCGAGCAGGTATGTCCCTCCCCGACCATGCCATTGTGTTGCTCAACAGTAATGGACACGGTGCTGATTCCTGGCGTTGGTGTGAACGCAGCTTATTTTGAAAAGTTATGTGAATTACCTGGAGAAGCAAGCTACGGATCAAATGGAAAAGCTCCTGTTGGAGGTTTCTCTGGAGGACACTGCGAAGCATACCCAAGTGACGGACGAGGCCAAGAAGTCGACCAAGCCCAAGAAAAAGAAAAAGCCCAAGAAGAAAGTGGTTGAACGTTGCTCAACCGTGCGTGATAGCGGCGATCAAGAAGAGCCTGAGTGTGAGGATGCGACGTCACCGCCATCAAATCTTCCATCACCCAAGACTTCCGCGCGCTCCCCAGTGCTGAATCCACTGGCGCCAGTTTTTGAACCACAAGGTGTGCCAGCGCAGCTGTTTGTTCCGACCAGCGTGAGCCCCGCTCCTCGAAAGCGCAAATGGGATCAATTCGTTCTGCAGCTCACAGTGGACATGGATCTAGAACCATCAAGCAATTGCGCTCGCATTGACTACGAAGATCCACCGGAGCACTTTTCAGAGGAAGACCACGATCTACACTGGCAGTTGGAGAACATTTACGGCTCCACTGCCAGTGTACTCGGCTGGGACGTTATTCGTCAGTGCGACGTGCCCCCACCGGGCATGTTCTGGGACGATGAGACGTTCTGGAGAACAGGTCCGCGCGACGTCGTGCGTTGTTTCACCAGCGACTACGGCGCCCCAGCATTTGTTTCGGATCCGTCGATGGCACCGCCGATGAATATGCCCATGTCCAGATATTACTACACGCCACCGCCACCGCTCGTACATTTGCCCACACCGTTCATTATTCCGCCACCAAATGTTCCTCCTCATCCAGCGTGCATGTGGAATGATGAAGTTGTCGTCGCAGGAGGAGCGTCGTGGCCGGCAGAGCAATGGCCAGCTTCAAGATCAGAAGACTCAGATTGCTCTCCGTGATCATTGAATCCAAACTCAATCTTGCCAGGCAGTTGCGAACTATTCGAGACATTGCGAAAAGCCTCGTACATTTAATGGCAACAAGTGGATCGCCACGCCAATTGAGGCACCGCACCCGTGTTGTCTACCAAGCAGAGGAATAGTTGTACAATTCAAAGTCATCGTTGTCCACCTCACACTGTGCTGTATCTATGGAGGAAGAGTTATAGAAGAGTTATCGTAAAGCATCCAAGCCAATCCTACATGTCGTCTTCGTGTCGTATAACCTGATGTACATGTAGCGTCCATTCCAGTTGTCGATGAAACAAGAACCGTGCGCCATCACTGACCACGGCCAATGAAGTGAAGCAACGAATTTCATCTGTAAATCGTGGAAACAATTCATTCACGAATCCCGTGTGGTGTCATCATTGCGCTGGGCTGTCACACGAATGCGACCAGAGATAAATAAGATGGAGCTGGTTGCTAATTTCGGGCCGATGGGTGCACATGGCTCGCAGCAATGACCCGCCCCTCCTCACAAGCACGCAGTCGTGAAACATGACGCCAGTGGTGCCGAGCGATACTGAAGCTGCCAATAAGAACGACCGCGGCATTTGCTACATGCTGGAGCTAGCCCACGACCTGCCGTGCCTCGATCTCTCGCGAACACTAGCCCGCTCGCTGCTCGGGGACAGTCGCAACGAGCGCTTCTTGGCTGTTATGCGGCGTCGATATGGCCAACTTCGTGCAGCCTTTCGCATTGGATTGGTGTTGATGTGGATCACAACCTTTGTTGAGGCAGATATCGGTCGTGTATTGAGCGTGATAGCGTTGCCACTGGGAGCACCAGCCGTCTACTGCTCTTTCTTCATGGGTGGAATCGACATGCTGCTCATATTGGTCCGTGAGCACGAGTTTGTGTACTTCACAGTCATCAACGTGCTGTTCTTCGTCATGCTTGCGTTGATCTATGGCGACGTACGCTCGCTGGACGTGGTGTTCGGATTAGTGGCTGCATTACTCGTCACGATGTCCGACGCTCTTTATCGCACATCCAAGTCGACTGTGAGGACGACCATCTTCGGCTTGCCTGTTATGTTCTCCATCGGGTGCATGGCGTATCTGCACCAGATCCGGTCAGCAAATACCAATCTAGTGCTGCTACACTTCGGTCGTATCACCATGGAGACACGTGACTTGTTGCTCAAAACGTGCTTCACCATGTGCATCTTCTACGTGCGAATTCTCTATCGCCGACACGTTTTCACCCACTGCTTCAAGTGTGGCACCGTTCCATGCGTCATTCATCGGGCACGTCTCAAGCTGGTCATCACAAAGGCAGCAAGGGGTCGCCGTGTCACCATTTGGTCACAACCTAAGCCAGAACTTCTTGAACTTCCTCACCTGCAACACTTGCGCCTGCTTCCAATGGATATCATCGAGGTCGAAGCCGACTACATAGTCTGGCCTCGCCTACGACCGAGCCAGCCTCTTCCCTCGACGTGGATATGGTGCCATCGCATCGCAGGACTTGCCGGCGTCATTCTTTCGGTTGCAACAATGCATTTACCATCACGGCAGGATCTGCAAACCAATGCAACGACTCAGTGGACTAGCTCACAGAAATCTGGACTCACAGCTCTTCCGGTGGTTGCACTGTTATTCTCTCTGCTGTATATCGTCCCGCTCATGCTGTGCTATCAACTTGTCTTACTCGCGTCACTACTGCGCAAGTTTGAGGTCTTGTTTGCTGCGTTCCAGTTTGCAGCGGCGGCTATCAGCGTGGGAGACATGTTGCTGTATGATTACCGCTGCTGGGCTCTAGTGGCGTGGTTCTTGTGGTACGTGTGGATTCTATTGTTCGATGCTCTGACGCCGTGCACACGCGCGCGCTTTGGCGTGAGGCGCACACATGCTGCAGGCGTGATCGTGATCAAATTTTGCTGCATCGGACTGATAATCGGAGTCATGGCTTTCGGCGATCCACACGCACTTGTGGAGAGGCGAATTTTCACTTAGAGCCTCAGCAAAACGGTGAATGTTACCATGCGCACGACCAGCTTCTACCTCAACCGCGCGTTTCCCCTTTTGATCTGGGGAATTCGCTTGTTACAAAGTCTTTTGCTTGGCAGCGAAACCGAGTTGACTTTTATCAAGGGTGCTCTGGAATATCGCTGTCCAATGGAAACATTGCCGATCCCAACACAGGAAACTTCGCGCGCCACTGCTCTGATGTCTGGATTACTCAGAAAGATCCGCCGGCTCATGCCATCAACAGACAAAGTCCATACATTTTCCAACACCGGTGGATTGAATTGAATTCTCGAAGAAGGGGAGCCTCGTGGCGCGCAACTTCGTCATCAGATTTCTGCTTTAGAGCACCAAAGCCGTCGATGACTCAATGTGGAGTGGCGACAGTGTCGTCGCAAGAGTAACACCGTGGGTCGTCTCGCTCTCTCCAAGTAGATCATCCATGGTTTTATTCCAAGTCGTCCTTGTCTACCAAACTGTTCAATATCAACTCTTAGACACTACATCCATTCGGTTATCCATCACACTCGTTTGAGTTTGACGCCGTATCGCTCCCGATTGTAATCGTTCTGACATCACCAGCGCCGCCAACACTGTTGGCGGCGCTGCGTGTTGGCCCAACACGCCATATGAGTGGCTTTGTCGACGTGGTTGATTGAGTTTGGCCACGCCATGGTTTGTGTTGTCCTACACGTGTGTTGCGCACGTCCGACCAGAGCATTGCTTGGCGGAGGCGATCGCTATTTTCAGGCAAACAGGAGTGGTTTGCCTCACTGCTCGCTCACAAGTTGTCTGCGGAGAAAATGGCGTCGATCGTGCCAGACAAAGTCGATGCAATGAATGCTGGCGACGATGGTGTTTGCTACATGCTTGAGCTCGCCCAGGAGCTGCCGCGCCTCGATCTGTCTCGAACGCTCATCCGCTCAATGCTTGGAGACAGTCGTCATGAGCACTTTTTGGCTGTCATGCGATGCCACTACGGCACCATGCGGATGGGCTTTCGTATTGGCTTGACATTGATCTGGATCACTACGTTTGTTGAAGCCAGCGTCGGGTGTGTGATGGGTGTGATTGCCTTCCTCATAGCTGTGCCAGGTGCCTATTGCTCATTCTTCATGGTTGGGATCGACATGCTGCTCATCTTGGTCCGGTAGTACGAATTTGTTTTCTTCACATTCACAAATGTGCTCTACTGCGTCGTGTTTGCATCGATCTTGGGTGATTTACGCTGCATCGAAATGCTGTATGGCTTTGTTGGGGTTCAGCTCGTCGTAATGTCCGATGCCAACTTCCGCACGTCCAAGTCGGCGGTGCAGACTACCATGGTGAGCGCACCCTTCGTGCTATCCATGGGCTGCATGGCATGTCTGCGGCAGATCCGATCTGCTGGCAATAGCAACGTGCTCTTTAACTACGGTCGCATCGCGATTGAAGGCAATGACTTGATGCTCAACACCTCCGTGACCACATGCATTTTCTTCCTCCGTATCGTGTACCGTCGCCGCGGCATGCTCAACTGTTACAAGTCGGGTGCCATTCCCTGTGTCATCCATCGCGCACGCCTCAAGCTGGTCATCCCTCAAGCTGCTCGGGGACGTCGTAGCACTATTTGGTCGCAGCCCAAGGTCGAAGTGCCGGAGCAGCCGCACTTGCAACACCTGCGCCTCTTGCCTATGGACATTATCGAGGTCGAAGCTGATAACGTGCTTTGGCCTCGGATGCGACCGAGTCAGAGTCTAACTTCGACGTTGATGTCATGTCACCGCATCGCAGGACTTGTTGCGATGTTGCTCGCTGTGAGCACACTTATCTTGCCGTCCAAGCAAGACTTGCAGAGCGACACGACAGCTCGGTGGACGAACTCACAGATCTTGGGTCTGACGGCTGTCCCCGTGGGTGCACTGTTGTTCTCTCTGTTGTACCTCGTCCCGCTCATGTTCTGCTACCAACACGACTTGCTGGCGTCCCTACTGCGCAAGTTTGACGTCTTGTTTACCGCGTGTCAATTTGCTGCCGCGGTTGTTAGTTTGGGCGACATGTTGCTGTACGACTATCGATGCTGGACACTGGCTGCGTGGTTCCTCTGGAATATATGGATCCTGTTGTTCGATGCTTTGACGCCGTGCACGCGCGCACGTTTTGGTTTAAGTCGGACACACGTTGCTTGTGCGATCGTGGTCAAATTCTGCTGCATGGCCTTGATCGTCAATGTGATGGCATTCGGCGACCCACAGCTTCTACTGGAGCGGAAGATCTTCACACTGAGCGTAAGCAAGACTGTGAATGTGAGCATGCACACGGCCAGCTTCTTTCTCAACCGCATGCTCCCCATTCTGATCTGGGACATTCGTCTACTGCAAGGCCTTCTGCTTGGCAGCGAGTCCGAGTTGATCTTCATTAAGGGCTCCCTCGAATATCTCTGCCCCCTGGAAACGCTACCGATCGATACGAAAGGCGAGGGCACGCCACTTCGCAGGACGCTACTGGAGGCATTTCGGAGGCTGACACGTCGACTGAAACCATCAACAAACGACGTGCAACCGATCTCCAACATTGGTGGAGTTGGCTAATTGGTGGGAAAAATTTTGAAGTCTTAGTAAACGTACTCATCTTGAGCCCCATCACCGTCAACGTTGTGGTATTGTTTGTCTCGCTTGCGTGGGTGCTGTTGTTCAGCGCAAGGCGACAATCTTGCTGATCGATGGGATACTTGTATTTCACTAGCTGCGAGCACGGAGGACGTGACGATGAAATCAACTTGAGTGGATCTGACCCCAAGTTCGCTCTCCCATTGATCAACGGCATCTAATCGTACATACTGAGGTCTGCACTGGCTCATTAAGTGCCTCCAAGCTCACAGAGTGGTTTTTCGACGTCGCAGTCAATTTCGTGGAAAATCCGAGATGAAGTGGCATAAACCCCGCATTAGTTTGTTTCGTTATCGGCCCAACCAAGCGTCGTAAAGCCGACACATCCAAGATATCGCTCGACTGTTTCGTGAGTAATGTCGTTCCGTCGACTCAAGAAATAGCATGGCACTTCGTGGTCGTGATCGGCTGCCACAGAGACGCCGTCTAGCTGGCACGCTGTCGTCATGCGTGTAAATGCAGCGCGCACCACCGCCGTTGCTCCCGACGTCTGCTGTTTCTCTGTCAACTTCTTGATTTTGTCTTTCTTCGCCGCAAATTTCTGTATATATCAGTAGCCATAGTTGCGGCAGTACGTTGGATACTTCGGATCTACCTCCCACACATCACACGGTGCTGCAGTGAGTGCGCTTCCATCCCCACATCTCGAGGAACAGCTTCACGCAGGGGATGGTGTCCGACGCAGCAACCCACGACAGCACCGTTTTCAGAGCTCAAAAGTAGACATGCATAGCGAAACGAGCTCTCAAAGCGACCATTATAGTCACGAGCAGTCTTGTCCATTTTGTACGCCAGAGGACCAAATGTTAGCACGAGCTCGTACAAGTCCTTCCAGAGTGTGAACACGACTTCAGACTCAGGCCACGTGTCGATGGATCTCTTGTCGCTCGGGATTTCTGTCAAGAACCCGTATTGACCAGGACGAAACGCTATACCTGTCGTTTTCTAGCTCTGTAGAAACAGTGGCTTCTTTGCGGCGGCTGCATCTTCGTATCGATGAAGCTCTGGGTAGTCGATAATTCGTCCTATTCGCTGGGAGAAACGCTGTTCAAACTTGTGAGCATCAAAGCAATGGTGCCGCAGCACCAACGTACGCCATACCCACTGGTTGGTCGGGCTAAAAAACGTTGCCAGCGAACGACAGGTGCCTCGTAGCGCACAGATCGTTTCTGCCAGCACTTGAGTCGCACGGCGTGGTGTGAGGATTGCCGTCCACCGAGCGTTGCCGTATGGCACCGTCTGGTCAAAATATCCGATGAAATAGAGAACGTTGATCCAGAAATGTAATGGCAGGTTGCCCGGTAGCTAGGTCTCTTCTTGAATATCACTAGCGCTTTGGCTGCTGATGCGAACTGCGGGCAGAACCGGTTGCTCGCGATCATGATTCGAGTCTTCGCTGTGCTCGCTCGTGTCGGTGCCGTCGACCGCGACCTTCTCCCAAGCTGCGTTTGACGCTGCAGGCGGCTTCAATGTCTTGCCGGCTCCAGCCGTTGCTTGTTCCTCTTCATCACGCTGTCGCTTTTGACGTCGCCTTACCATGGCTGTGTCATCTCCAGGTGATGCTGGAATGTGCCGCAATGTGAGCGAGCCCCCAGGTTCACGGTTCCGAGGTCGCTCGCTCACATCGCCACACTCGTCGCATTCACAGCACGCAGGAGGTCGCTGGGTATTAACCAGCCCCCGTAAACCAGAGGTTACAGAGCAGGATCACTGCATTTATCGTGAGAACCTCGCCTAAATCTCATACACCAGTTGAGCCAAAAATGATCGCATGGATTGCAGCTAGAGCTGGTTCCAGAACGAGGCCGTATGGACGTGTTGCGCTCCGGCGTATTCCATTCTCACGGCACTATCGTCGTCACGCCACCTCTCCTGCACGAGCTGGAGCCTTGTTCAGCGACGCGATGTCGGTGCCGCTTGCGATCTCACGCTCCACCTTCCGGTGCCTCTGGTGCATCGTCGTCGCGTACACCACCGCCAACGCCATTTTCCTGCTCTCGCTAGCTTGGTGCTACTATGACTTCCTTAATCCTAGCTCGACACTCAAGCAGATCGCGCACAGTTTCTTTTTCTCTCGCCCCTGGGCCTTTCTCGTCAAAAACCATACGATCATAGCTTCGGGTTACCTGTTGTTGGCTTTGCCCAATCTGTACGGAATCTACCGCATGCTTCGGTACACGCTACACCACAAGCACCTAGCGTTTGGGCCAGTACCACGCGGCAACTCCACCAGGCTCACGATATTGTATTTCGAGAAGTATCTGGCGTCTGTATCAGTCATCAAACAGTGCCTCAAACTAAGCAACGCCTGTGGCATCAATGGTGCGTGGTTTGTACAGTCCTCACTTGTGGTCAAGACGGGCGAAGTCGTGCTGCAGATCGCTCAGGCTTATCGCTCGAGTCAATACATCAGCAATCGCCTCGTGAACCAGCTCTATGGTGTCATGATCTTCGTCAATTGCTGGTCTATGCCGGTCATTCTATTCCTTTGGGATCGCCACAAGAAGATGCAAAGTCGATTGTTGTGTGTCGTTGCCAACGTCGTGCTGGGCTTTACATGGGGCACAGTTATTCAAGGCTGCATCTTCGCTCGATACTACAAGATGAACGCGGATGGCCACTGGCCCAGCGCAGTACCGGAGACGTACGAGCGTGAGCTCGGACGAATGCTTATCATTTCGTTCCCCAATTTTCTTTTGAGCACCTTCTCATTCATGACGTCGGGGTGGGGCGTGCTCAACATCGCGGAGGTGTTGGCGCAGCAACAGTTTACGACTGTCGCCACGGGAAATCAAGTCGCTGTCCTGCGTTTCGCATCGCAGTTTACGGGCGAGGGCCCTATCGCTGATCCCACCACAGAAACAGATCCGATACCCTCAGCACGTGTAGTAGCCACGGTCGGAGCACTTACAGACCAGTGGAGGATACGTGAGAACGGCAAACCGTCCAAGCTGGTCGCCACCTTGACCAAGTGTCATGTCGTCACCATGATGGTGCTTGGAACTGTAATTCTCATCTTGTCAGTCGGTTCGTTCGGGTTGCTGTGGCCATTGGAAGGCTCCACCGTCAAGTGTCTCGACCAGCTCTACCCGTGGTTCACCAACAAGGTGTCGTGCGTTGGTCGGCAAATTAGCTGCGCGCAATTTGGCATCAGCGGAGCGGCGGACGAAATCAACACTGCCCTCGAACCCATCAGCTCCTATATGCTGGCCAACCTTGGAATCTCGGACTGTTCTGCGCTCGAGATGACACCGCGTATTCTCGACTTCCAGCAGCTTCAGACTCTGACGCTGTTGAATGTTACGGTGGTCAAGTGGGACACTGATGCAGCCATTGCGGCACCTCTATTCCCGCAACTTCAGACGTTGGCGATGCAATCTGTCCACTTCAACTGTACGCCGAGGGGCATCATCACCAAACCATTTCCCAGCTCATTCGAGTGGATGTATGCTCAACATATGAATGCTGACACGTTCATTGACGCCGTTGGTGGGAACTGGAACATGATGGTATACTTCTACTGTCGCAACTGCAACCTTAGCGCCATGCCGCAGGCTGTGCACTTCATGAGCGACCTTCAAACGTTGGTCTCCTCAACAACTCGATCTCCGTTGTGCCGGAAAATGCGTTCCAGAACAACCCGAAGCTAACGTACATTAATTTTCGCAACAATCCGATCGCGGAGCTCCCAAAATCCCTGTGGCAGCTGTTTGATCAGTTGCTGTGGCTCGACGTTCAGTTGACACGGATCTCTGCTGTACCAGCTTTCGCCGCCACGTCAGCAAACTCTGCGCTCAAAGTTTACGGCTATGGCACGAAACTGTGCCCGATGAATGCAACAACGACGATGACTGCAGCGCATCCAATTTGGCTGCAGTGCGAGGAGCAACATACTGGCTGGTAGGTAGCGTACGTCTTTTCCACGCAATCTACGTGTTTGACAATGTTGTGATCAACGTCACGTACCCGATACCCATAACGCATGGTGCAGTCAACGCGAACCTAAGTGAAGGTGGGCGATGCCAAGCGTCGTTGTCGTCGTCGTCGTATTCATCTTCGCTTCGCGTGCTGCAACATTCACGCAACCTAGGAGCTGGGCGTTGGAACCCTATCTCGTCCTTGTGGTGTATTTTAGGTGCTCAATGTGGGTGCTGATGCCCGGCGTTCTCATTTCCTCTTAGAGAGACCCAGATGACCTCCGTCAATGCTCCTCCGAAGGCCGTCCGTGCGTGCATCTATTCCATTGAGCTCGCGTACCCACTGCCACAGCTCGACCTGTCGCGGAATTGTTTCCGTGCGTGCTTTGGTGAGAGGAAGAATGAACGCTTTCTAGAGATCATGCGCCGTCATTATGGTCGCATCCGCAGCAACTTCCGCATCGGCTTCATCGTGTTCTGGATTTCCGTCTTTGTTCCTGCCAATGCAGGGAGAGGACTAGCGGTTATATCCACATTGCTCGCCACTCCGGTCGTGTTCTGCTCATCTATGATGGCTTGCACAGCCATGCTCAAGATCCTGCTTTCCGAGCAAGAGTTTGAGTACTTCACGCTGATCAATATGTGCTTCTACGTCGGCTTTGCCGTCATTTTCAGCGATGTGCGCAGCATCCAACCCGTCTTTGGCGTCTGTACTGCCGAGCTTGTGATCATGTCAGATTCCCTCTTTCGAACCGCCAAGTCCACCATCAAATCGACCGTCGTCGCTCTCCCCGTTGTCCTCTCTATCGGCGTTGTTGTCTACTTGCGCCAAGTCTACGTCTCTCCCGCCCAATTCGTTCATTTGGCAATTGGTCATGTGACTATTGAGGCCAGCGACTTAATCCTCAACGCAGCGCTGACATTGACGCTGTTATACTTGCGCATTATCTACCGACGACGAAACCTCGTGTCGTCCTTCCAGGAAGGCGCCATCCCATGCGTGATTCACCGCGCGAGGCTGAAGCTGACACCCAAAACGGCCACGAAAACAGCGCCTCCATCGACCACTGCGAATGCAGATTCCTCGACACCTCATCTGCAAGTGCTCCGGCTTCTCCCGCTAACGCTAACAGAAGTAGACGCCCGGCGGACCGTGTGGTCGCAAACGTGGAGCCAGGAGCATCGTTATGCCTCGATATGGCGCGGAATTCATTATGTGCTTGGACTCACAGGCGTGACGTTGGCTGTTCTGACAACATTTTTGCCTTCCATGTCCATCCTGGAAGACCGTGGCGCTGGCATCGACTCCAAGGTTGCTCTGATTCCTCCAGTTGCGTTCGTTTGCTCGGTGATGTACGTCGCGCCGTTCGTTTTGATCTACCAGGTCGAGATTTTGCACGCATTAATGCGGAAATTCGATGTGCTATTTGTTGCATGGCAATTCGGCGCCGCAGCCGTCAGTTTGGGCGACATGTTGCTCTACGACTACCGCGCGTGGGTGGTGTGCGCATGGTGCGTCTGGTATGTCTGGATCTTGCTGCTTGATGCCATCACACCCCTCGCAGCCAAGCGACTTGGTCTTCGCCGATGGCATGCAGCGGTGGTCGTGATTGCAAACCTCTTCTGTATCGGTTGTGTGCTCTATGTCTTCGCCTACGGAGACTCGACCACACTGGTTGACAAACAAGTCTTCACTATCAACCTGAGTGCCGAAGCGTCTATCAAGATGCACACGGGTAGCTTCTTTGTCAATCGCGTCATCCCGATCATCATTTGGAGCATTCGTTTGCTACAAGCGTGGGTGACGAAGCAGAGCTGTTGTTTATCAAAGGCTCCGTCGACTATCTCAGCCCCATGGAAGAGTTTCCACCAGAGATTCGACCAGTTCGGGTTGCGATCAGCAATGAACCAGTCGCGGGGGTTGCGACGACTGCAGGAGATACTGATCAGAAGTAGACGTGGGCCAGCGTCGATTGTATTGGTTTTGATCTTATATATTGACTACACTGCTCGGAGGACGATACAGTTAGCGATCGTGCAATCAGTTTGCGCACAATGACGCTTCCATAAATCGCTGATTATGGTCCATGAGGTCAGCTGGATTATTTTTCTTGTTGTGTCCGATACTTGCACCAGCAGGCTTTCGTTCGAAGGTCTCGTAGCATGATAGCAAAGCACACCGAGATGACAATATTCATGGACGTCAGCAATACAAACTCAGATTGTCCCGACAGCAGGTGAAGCATATCAACACTTGCCGTGGCAAGGTCGACCACGTTGAACGGAAGACTCAGACAAAACCCAGCACCAGCAAACGCGCGGCCAATGTAGGCTGGGATGGCTGGGAGTGACACCATAAACACCAAGGTGATGAAGAATGGTGGGATGAGCTTCCGGAAATGGAGACGAATTGAGCGAGAAACTAGTCGTTCTCGTGGCGACCAAAGAGAAGCCAAACCACGCTGTGCGGCAAGTCTAGCACTGGTAGTGGTTACGGCGGGCGCAAGCAAGTATTGCCATGACTCGTTTGAGCGATGTCAGCCAAAGGAACCGACGCCATTGATCGAACATAACGCCGTAGGTGGGTTGCGCGCGCTTGAGGTTGCTCGACTCATTCTTGCCGTGGATAAACAGCCCAGGCTCGACACACCCTTCAACACCTCCCTCTCTGATCTGGGTTGTTTGGACGACCATGAATCGCCGTTTGATACAAACTGACCAGCATGATCCGAGTGCTGCAACAACAGCCCACTAGTTCATTCAGGCGAGCTACATGGACGCCATAGCGACGAGCATCGAGCCTTTCAGGCGATGGATCAACGATATCAGGTGAAACCAACACAAGATGTTCGACTGGACGTACACTGCACACCTCGTTACTCTTTGTATATAACACGTCCTTCGTTGGCAGCATACGCGACCTGCCCTCGCTTGCGCAGGAATGACTCCACGATCCCGGTCATCAGCGCGTCGTCGCGAATGACCTCGGCGTGTGCGAACGCTGCCTGGCAGCATGGCACCCCCGCCATCACTAGTTTGGACGTCGCTACCGTCAGCACCTCGTTGTCGTCAATGTTGTCTTGGCTTGGCGACCACGGCTCGATTTGACGTCGAAATGCCGTGATCTCGTGACGAGGCGGTGTGCCCAAATCGAACACGACGTGCAATCCTGACACGTGTGGGTGGGCTGCGTTCTGCGCCGGATAATGATCCAGCAACGCTTCAAGCGCTGCTCGCAAGTGGAATGCCGGTATCCGAAGCACCACAATGGGATTTGGGATCGGTAGGATACCGTGCAACCATCGCTTGGTGAGCTCCAGCCCAGCCGGGTGCAACGTCTCGCCCTTGATGCAACCGCCATTGATGAGACCCACATCTGCACCGAGCTCCAGTCGCAGCGCATCAGCCACGAGGTTTCCGAGATTGCACTCTTGCGTGCGGCAGCTGTGCCGACTGCCATCCAGCAGCGTCTTCGTGATTGCCAGGCACTCCATCAAACCAAGTTCTTTGTCCTCTTCGGCAACCTTCGCATCATATGCTTGTAGCAATTCGAGGCACTGTCGATCCGGTGCAAGCCCATGATTCCTCATCATCTGCCATTGGAACGTTGGAGGCTCAATCGACAGCGCCGATCGATCCTTCTTCGTCACGATCATGTCGATACGGCGCAGCCACAGCGCATCCTGACCAGACTTGTGCACCAAAGTGGAGCCTTCGAAAAACGTCATCGGCTCGTGGTCGTGTCCACCGAGAATGACGTCGATGCCTGGCACCGTTCTGGCCAAGACTCGGTCCTCAGCAGCCTTAAGATGCGTCAGCGCAACGACGCAGTCGACGCCATGGTCTGTCAGCTGTTGGACACATCGCTGCGCATGTGCGATCTCACTCTCCACAACGAGATCAGCTCCGATGTTGCCTTCTTTGTTGGTCTCTGTCGTCAAAACACCGAACAAGCCCAACTGCAGGCCATTCGGGAGATTGACGACTGCGGTGTCCGTCAGTCCCGACATGATCTGGCCCGTCGCCTTCTGCCGCACGTTCGAGCCCAGCGTTGTGAACGCCGCGCGTTCCAGGCATTCTTGCGTTGTGCGCTGCCCAAAGTCAAAGTCGTGGTTGCCAATGACGACGACGTCGATGCCGAGGGCGTTAAGCACGTCCACCATGTGCGCACTGCACTCACAGCCGCGAGTCAGACGCAAACTCGTGGAGCTGACAGCAACATATTCACACACACACACACACTCCGCACCCTTTGTCACGTCGGTCGTACTTGGATCGCCACAGAAAGTCGCCATTGAGCGTCACGAGCACGTGCGCTTCCGGTGGCAGCGTGGCTCTGACGGTTCGAAGGAGCGTCGCCATCTCGGCAACACCTGTGCCGAAGCCACACAAACCCCGTCAGATGTCAGCAGCCCCAATAGACGATTGACGGAGTGCCTGAAGCAGGCCTCACCTCCTACTTGGCTCGCATTGGGGAACAGCTCGTAGACGTCATTGAGCGTCAGCACCACCACGTGCGCTTGCTGTGCTGGATGCTCCATTTTCACACGACACCTGTGAATGTGAACTATGAACACGAACACAGCCTGCAAATCTGAACCTTGAACTGGGGAGGCTCTAATCACTGGAAGATGCACTGCAGCACGATATGGCGATGCCTGCGTGGATTTTGGACTCGGGCCTGTGCTCAGAGAACAGTTCAGCGGAGCTCATGGTTCAGAGGTGGTGGCGGGCATTATGACTAAACTTCCAATGAGATCTAGCTTTAATTAACGCCGTCCAAGTCTACAGATGAGCATAGCTAGTACATGGAAGGTGTCGTTTGGCAAGCACTGTGATGAGTGCGATGTCGAGTCACTCCTTGTATATAATGCGTCCTTCGTTGGCAGCGTACGCAACCTCCTTCTGCTTGCGTAGAAATGACTCCACGAGGTCGATCATGAGCGCGTCATCGCGCACGACCTCGGCATTCGCGAACACTGCCTGGCAGCAGCGCACCCCGGACATGAGGTACGAGGACGTCGCCACTGTGAGCATCTCATTATCGTCAATGTCACATTGACTGGGCGACCATGGCTCCAGCTGACGCCGAAACGCAGCGATCTTATGTCGCGGCGTCGTCGTCGTGTCAAACACGATGTGCAAGCCTGACACGTGCGGGTGCGATGTGGTCTGCGTTGGATAGTGATCCAATAACGCCTCGATCACAGTGCGCAGGTCGCCGGCACGCATTCGCAGCATCACGGTGTAGTTTGGAAAGGGAAGAACGCCAAGCAGCCAACGCTTGGTCAGCTCTAACCCAGCCGGATACATGGTCTCCGACCTGATACACCACAATGGGATTTGGGATCGGTAGGATACCGTGCAACCATCGCTTGGTGAGCTCCAGCCCAGCCGGGTGCAACGTCTCGCCCTTGATGCAACCGCCATTGATGAGACCCACATCTGCACCGAGCTCCAGTCGCAGCGCATCAGCCACGAGGTTTCCGAGATTGCACTCTTGCGTGCGGCAGCTGTGCCGACTGCCATCCAGCAGCGTCTTCGTGATTGCCAGGCACTCCATCAAACCAAGTTCTTTGTCCTCTTCGGCAACCTTCGCATCATATGCTTGTAGCAATTCGAGGCACTGTCGATCCGGTGCAAGCCCATGATTCCTCATCATCTGCCATTGGAACGTTGGAGGCTCAATCGACAGCGCCGATCGATCCTTCTTCGTCACGATCATGTCGATACGGCGCAGCCACAGCGCATCCTGACCAGACTTGTGCACCAAAGTGGAGCCTTCGAAAAACGTCATCGGCTCGTGGTCGTGTCCGCCGAGAATGACGTCGATGCCTGGCACCGTTCTGGCCAAGACTCGGTCCTCAGCTTCCGTAAGGTGTGTCAGCGCGACGACGCAGTCGACGCCATGGTCTGTCAGCTGTTGGACACATCGCTGCGCATGTGCGATCTCACTCTCCACAACGAGATCAGCTCCGATGTTGTCTTCTTTGTTGGTCTCTGTCGTCGATACACCGAACAGGCCCAATCGCAGGCCATTCGGGAGATTGACGACTGCGGTGTCCGTCAGTCCCGACATGATCTGGTGCGTGTCTTGTTGCCGTACGTTGGAGCCGAATGTTGTAAACGCAGCGCGCTTGAGACATTCTTCAGTCGCATGCGACCCAAAATCAAAGTCATGGTTCCCGACGACGACGAAGTCGATACCGAGCGCGTTGACCACGTCCACCATGTGAACACTGCACTCGCGAACACGTCAGAATAAGACATCAGCCTCAGCCTCAACAGCAACATCATCGCACCCTTTATCCCGTCGATCATAGACACATCGCCACAGAAAGTCACCATTGAGCGTCACCAGCACGTGTGCTTCTGGTGGCAGTGTCGCCTTGACAGAGCGAAGCATCGTCGCCATCTCGGCAACACCTGCGCCGAAGTCACTCATCAGATGCCAGCAATGACAACAAGCATTGTGTGTGTGCTGTGATAGACTGGGTGCCTGAAGAAAGCCTCACCTTCCACTTGGTTCACATTGGGGAACAGCTCGTAGACGTCATTGAGCGTGAGCACCACCAGTTGCGTGGAGCTGCTGGTGCCGCTGCGTTCCATCTCAACTTTCGAAAATCACTGAAACCCGTGGAAACTGAACGAAGTGACTTTTGCCACCATAATGGTTTAAACTTCGTAGTGAATTGCGATTGCTTGTTTCAGCACAACCTCTCAAAACCGAACGAATGCAAAGTGGCGCCACAATGCGCACGGATCGAAAGCGTGATCGCAACGCCAGCGAGAATGCGCGCATCGAGCAGATCTATCAGCGGCATGTATTGCGTCATAAATTCAACTATGTGTAGAAGGGTCTGTTGGCTAACACGCGGTACTGTCGTGTCTTCTTTCTAGCCATCAGGAGCTCATGCGGACGTTCCGCGAAAAAGCCCGTGGCAAGGCCGCCAGTGCTGTCGGTCCTGCAGATCTGGCCGTGCTGAAGCGCAATTTCCAGTTCATCCGCGACGACGAAGCCGATGCCAGCCAAAGCGATGACTGGCAGGTCCGCATGAGCGTGCGCTATTACGAACGGCTCTTCCGCGAGTACGCGTTGGCCGATTTGTCGCGGTGCGAAGAAGGCAAACTCGGGTTGCGCTGGCGGACCGAGATGGAGGTCATTCAAGGCAAAGGACAGTTCTCGTGTGGGAATAAGCGCTGCGAGGAGACGCGCTCGCTGCACAGCTACGAAGTGCTCTTTGCGTACACGGAGCAGGGCGAGAGAAAGCGCTGCCTCGTCAAGCTGCGCATGTGTGAAGAGTGCGCGCGGAAGCTGTTCCACAAGAAAATCCAAGAGCTGGCCACGGCAGACAAGCAAGTGCTAAAGAAACAGAAGAAACAAAAGCGCAAGAAAGAGACGAAGAAGAATGAAGACGAGCAGGAGGAGGAAGAGAATTCTCGACGGAAACGGCAGCGAACCGACACAGATCCTAGTGCCGACGCGTCGAGCGTCCATGCAATATGCGCGCAGTTGAATGCCAACGACATTGCAGACGTTGAGATCACGCGAGACAGCGCCAAGTCCGAGTCCAAAGTCGATGCATCGCTGGGTGAGCTGTTCGTTTGACCAATCAATAGACCAAGTCACCATCATTACTTGAGTACAGCATCGCGCATGTGATGAGCACTGTGTCGTGCACTTAACTGAACAAGTTGCAATGTTCTGCGCGGCACCCACGCCATAATTATTGTGCGTGCGTGGAAACGACAGAGCTTGACGATGGAGCTGCCCGCGAGGCAGCACGGAAGGAGAAGCGGAATCTGCGCGATCGTTGCGCCAACTTGGCGCTAAACGTTATGGATTCGCGTTGCTTCGCCAAACAGTCGGTGGTGACATGATTAAACAGGCCTGTATCCATGCTATGAGGCATCAATTGGCAGCCCTGGAAAGACTGCGCGGCCACCTTTGTCGCCAGAGTTCTGGTGAGTCCGGCTGGATCGGCCACGGTCGATGCTCAGCTGCTTCAGATCTCGATTCATCCGAGCTGCAGCCGTGCTGGATGAACTACGAGAGGAGCGCCAGGTGTTGACGGAATTATTGGGACAGCACGAACGTTTCCACGGAGTGATGCAATGCTTGCTCACCGATTTTGATGACGAGCAAGCGGAGACCAAACAAATTCACCTCTCGCTCTTGCATTCATTGCAACTGCGTGCGAATGATGATAAAAACTCAATACGACCAAGCATTGAAATGGCCACAGCCAAGCGCCCTGGTATTTGGATGGTGCAGACAACATCGCCGAAGCAGATCGACAATGATGCTCAAATTCAAGAAGCAAATATATCAGGCTACGCCCGAAGATCTTGCAACGCGTCTGTGGAACTGTTTGATCAACCGGAGGGGTGATGACGCGGCTCATGCCATCACAGATGAGGTACTATCAGTCTGTACTCCTGAAGCTTGGTGAACACACATAAATCGTGGATCGACAAGCACGAAAGCCAGCGAATGGAGCAAAGGATGTTTCCATGGCAACGCGAAGCGTCTGTGTACTTTTCCGTGTGATTGAAGTCAACGGTTGTCTTGACATCGGTTTGAAGTCGATTGACGGTCCGTGGCAGCAACAGCTGCAACACAGCAGTGACGTGTACTGCGACGTTGCCTACTAGTTTCGATTCCGTCCTGTGACGCAGTGGACTTCGGAGGTCGAATTTGGCGGGTCTGTCGGCAATATCACCGATAACATTGCTAAGTTCTGGCTGACGGAGCTCAAGTTCATGGTTGTGCGATGGGAAGCGCACGTCACGGGAAAGCAATTCATCCAGCCATAAATTCGATGCATCTAACCAAAATGGAATATTGTGGCATGTGTCGGTGATATACACAAACAAACGATCGCTACGGCGCCATGAGTGGGATGACACGATTTTAGCAGTCTACTTAGAGTCTTGCAACCATCCTTTCTCTCTGGCGCTGTCGAACATAGCCATGAGACTTTCACGCTCGTCGCGCACTAGGTCTGGATGCCACACATCGAACAACAGCAGCACACGCTCATCTTTCTTGCCGTCGTTCCACACTTCGTGGTCGTAAGCGTCTGTGGTGCATTGAATGGTTAGCTTCGGACGAGATTTGAACGACAGGGCAGCACTTACCATCAAATACAATAGCTTTGCCTTCCTCCCACTGGCGCACTTCGTCGCCCACGCGAATGCCGCATTTCTCAGGGACAAACAACGGGAAATGACAGCGCAAGCGCACGTTGCAGGGTGCTGAGTGCGCTTTGATTTTCGACTAGTTCACAGTCACCGTGACAGGGACAACCCTTCAGATAACGAATGCAGTTGATGGTTCCATGCATTCCCAGGCCCTCACCTGTGGCTTCAAGACCGAAAAGAACGAGTACGCAAACGGCAGACCAGTCATGAAAACAGGGATGTTCTCCAAAATCTCAACAGTCTTTGGACAGTGCACAGCGAAGTCGGCTTGGCGGCGCCCCTGCGTGACGTACGACAGCCAGTCCCACTCGCCCTGGTGCAGCTGATGCTCCTTGTCATTCAGACGGTAGTCATTTCCAGACCCTGCGTCCGCATGCTGCTTGGCACGGATCTCACGAAGCGCCAGGAACTCGTCCTTGATGACCTGGTAGTTGGCTTCGAGCTCTTTGACGAACGGGAAGTCGTTGGGATCGTGCCACGCACGTGACGTGAGGCCAGGGAAGTAAAACAATGTCGGCGTTGGACGTGGCTTGGCTGGCACCATCAAGACAAAAAGAATAAATGCAATGGACAAATGCATGTTAGTGATGTCACCCGAGGCGCGATATGGATCGCGCTGGTGGCCCACTCACCCGTCGTGAGGCACAAGGCCGAACGCACGATGGTTGCTCGGTGCTGCATTTTGGTGCCAATGCCACGATGACCAGGATCGACGTAATTTCAGCCAATCACGCTGAGTCGCGGTGGATGATCCATTTACACAGGGGTGGTGGACCCGCCCGACTGGACGGTTGCGTCCTCGAAGCAGCCAATCACAGGCGATTGTGGGCGGGTGCCAATGCCCTAACGTCTGCGACGTGTGAGACAACTGTCGCGCGAAGCGCCACGCGATGGACGGCGAAGATGGATGCGGAGGAGCAGCATCAGGAGGCGCCATGGAAGTCGACGTCGCAAGACAACGCTCAGGTTAATGAAGATGGTGGTGACGAGGAGCAACATAATGTGATCGATAGTGTAGATGTCACCGACGTTGCCCAGCGTGAAGAAAGCGGGGCGGACGAGAACGAGGACGCCACTCACGTCGAAGGTGGCGGCGAGATGGAATGGGCCGATGACGGCGAAGACACAGCGAGAACCGTGGACACGGACGACTTAATGGCGTCGCCACGTCGCGACCAATTTGACTATAGTCAGCTATTCACTGAGCAATCGGAGGATGGTGTTGATGCGGACGACTTGGCAGCGGAAGACGGCTGGTCCGAGCACGCAAGCACTGATGCCGCTGTTCTCGACGACGCCAATGATGGTGCTGATGGTGACCATCATGGAGAAGCCGATGGAGAAGCAATACCTGAGGAGATTGAGGCGGATCAGGTGGCCCAGTTGGCCAATAATCGTGCGGTGGATGTCAGCATCGAGCAGCCACCAGCAACAAATTCGGCAGCGCCAACTCGACCAGTTCGACCATCGCGCGCGTCCATTCCCGTCTCGAAGTCACCGACGCATGCGCTGCCCTCCACTTGCACGCCTCTCAAGATCGCTTACGACGACATGGCTCCGCTGCAGCTAATCACGTTTGACGTTGGCGGTCGCATCTTTCGATGCAAAGCCAACCTCATCCGCAAGTTCCCGCAGAAGCGACTGTACCAGCTCATCCAGTGTGGCTGCGAACAGATCGCTGAAAACACATTTTTCGTGGATCGCAACCCGACGCACTTCGAAATCATTCTGGATTGGTATCGTACGGGTAAGTACATTGCTCGTAGCGAAGTGCATGAAGCGGCGCTGAGAGAAGACGCCAAGTACTTTGATCTGTTGGACGAATTGTTCCCGCCACCACCGAGACGAGTGCCACTTGCTGCCTCCGCACAGCAAGCGTCGCTGCTTCCGCCACGAGTACAATCGCGGCCTAGTGGTGGAGAAGTGAAGCCCGCAACCTCAGGATCGAAGCGCAAGGATGGATTCATCTACTTCTGCAAGGCAGAGCGTCGACTGCTGAGCTCAGACAAACCACCGCTGGAATTCGCAGTCCGACCCAACGAGCAGCTCATAGTCGAGAGCGTCCAAGGCGCCGGCAAACTGCTTGTGCACGTGAGTGATGGAGCGACAGTGCCGTCAGCTCCGTTGAAGCCAGCAGCCAGCAACGGCGTGAAGAACGGTACGAGTAGCGCACCAAGTACGCTGGTCTACGTACAGCAAGCCGTGTTGTACGACAGCCAGTCATTTTTCTATATGCAAGGCGCACGAGTCAAGCTCCAGCATTGCATACTCCCTGGTGCATTCACGTACACGTTCTGGATGGAGAAGGAAGCGCAGGCAACGGTGTCTCGGTTGTTAGGTTCCAACGAGTTGGACGTGGAGTTCAAAGTCATCTCACGCTTCGATGTAGCGGACGAGATGACAGACGTGAGCCCAGAGATCCTTACCAACTTCCAATCCATGCGAAACAACCTTAAAGCGCACATTCAGCCGCTCCCAGCGGTTGTCCAGCCACCACCCGAGTCGGCGCGTGGAGCGAATAGTCCTGAGAAAACTGTGCCTGTGCCTCAAAAGCCTGTCAAACCCCCAGTTGATGCCGATGGAGAAGGCCAGCAACGAAGTCCGAAGAAGCCACATTTTGCTGCTGATGAGAAATCGGCTCCACCACGAGCGAATGCACGGAGCAGTGCGAAGTCAGCAGCACCAGTGAAGCCCGCACCGCAGCCCCAGACCCAGCCCCAAATCCAGCGCAGCAATAGCATGATCAAGCGCAATGGTGCAAACATTGCCATTGGAAATGGCGGGACCGAGTTTGGCCGAGTGACTGTGTATCAACCTGAAGCAGCGCAAGAGTTGGCCAAAGAGCAATCCAGAGCAAAGAAGCTCGATAAGACAAGCGAGCTTCTTCCTGTGCCAGCCAAGACCAATTACCACGACCACCAGCCTCGTTTGTTTCGATAAGCTCACATAGTTACTAAATATTTAATGCGGGCTGTTATCCAACTACGATCCGTGATCTAGACTTTAGGTTGAATGGAACGCAGGAAGGCGTGGATCTGGTGAACGCGAGCAGAGGGTAGTCCCCCGGACTTGCACGACTCATTATTTTCCAGGTAGCTCAGGAGCGTGTTGTACTCATAGAGCTGGTCTTTGCTCCACTTCGTCACTAACACAGGGACACGGATGTGGTCAAACTCCTGAGGTTGCGGACTTGCCGGTGGGCTCTCGGGAAGCTTCTCGCATTTACGTTTCGCATCCCTCGCCAGTGGTGACTGGATGTTCATCGCGTCATCGTCCTCTTGCGACTCATTGGTCTCGTTTGGCTGCTGCTGCAGGCACACCAACGTAGGTCGAGGTGCACGCAGTTGTTGCTTCGTTTTGGGGATTGACGCCAGCTCGTACTTGACAAAGGGAACCAACGGCACCTGGCTCAACCGACGTGACGAGACGTCATCGATCTCTTCGTCTTCATCATCATCTTCTTCAATCATTTCCAGATTCGACTGCTGGTTGCTGTGGTCACCATCCTTGGACTCTTCGTCGCTGCTGTCTTGGTTGTCCAACTCGAGTTTTTCGAAATCCATCGACAGCTGTTGCTGTGCTGCGGTAATTTCACCACCGCTCCTCGATCGAGCCGCTTCAAAATTGTCGACTGCCAATCTGCCCTCGCTTGAGAACGGCGCTACGATGTTCCACTGGCTTCCATCGCGCTTGCTAGTCGCCGCTGCGGCTTGGTGTGGCAATCCAAAGCGTGCTCTCCGAGTTTCAACTTGTTGAGGCCGTGGAGACTTGGCACTGGTGACCATCTTGGAACTAAACACCCACTTCGTCTGATCCAGCTCCTGGTTGTCATAGCCATCAGCCGGCATCTCGTCCTCTACCTCTTGGTGTCGCGCTGATTTGAGTTTGTGTGGCGTCTCCGTTTGATTTCGGCTCGACACAATCGTGAGCTCATCCATGCTGTTCAAGGTGAGGATCCGCAGCGATCGACCCCCGCGTGCTCTCATTGCTCGGCTCTCCATCTGCTCCACCTGACAAAACTGACGTCTTCCGTTGGCTCAGCCAAACAAGAACTGGGCCCTGTCATCGCTACAACGGCTCCGCCCACTGGTCACGCTGCCGTCAATATAGCCGTTCAATGCGTTCTGAGGCTCCTGACCCTTCTGAGGTGCGCAGATTTGACCTGCTCAAAGCTCGGTTTGAATCCAGCATCGATAGCTTCAACTCAGGCTACCTTTGGCGTCTTATCGGCCAAGCAAAAAAAATCTTGAAAATAGCGCGAGCCGAGCCAACCTACGGCCACGTCTTGATCCCATCCCACCGGCTGCAGACGTCGATGATAGTGGTTGGCGCAAACGGATCCGGAAACACCAGGCGTTCAGCGTGCAAGTGCAGCCGCAAGGGCACACGCGGATCTCGACGATTGCGTGGCTCGGGAAGATTGTGTCGTCCATACCTGCGATCACCTAGAATTGGTGAGCGAAGCACTTCCGCGCAGTGGATGCGCAATTGATGCTTACGCCCAGACTGTGGGAACAGTCTGAGCTCATAGGACTTCTTTGGTGCGATGGTTGTGACTGTTCTGGTGCGCTCGAAGCGCGTGTGTGCTGGCTTGCCGTCGATTGGCAATGTGATCTCGCCTTGCTCGGGGATTTCAACGTTCGGGGCCACAGGACATACGATAGCGCGATACGTTTTGCTGACCCTTCCTGACTGCAAAAGCTCCGCAAACGCAGCCGCCGCCAAGCGATGACGCGCCAACACCAAAAGCCCCGATGTTTCCTTGTCCAGACGATGCACTAATCGTGGCGTCTCGCCGCCTACATGCGCCGCAATCGCTGGGAGAAACGTGCCGAGTGATCGTTCCAACCCACTACCGCCTTGAACAGCGAGACCGTGGGGCTTATTGACCACGAGGAAGTTGCTGTCGCGGTACATGATGCGTGTCAATAGGTCCTGCACCACTGGGTCGTCAGCGTAGCTCATCGCAGCAGCACGTTCATCTGCATGTGTCGATGCCTTGTTGGATTCCCATTCACTCTGCAGCCTCGTACGGAACAGATGTGCATCAATGGCAACGCATTGGCCTGCATACAGCAGCGACTGCGCTTTGGTCGGCACAAAGGCTGGCGTTGGTGCGTTGCCACTCGCGGTCGCTGGCGCCACTTCGAGAACTCGAATCTTGCGCTTCCGGATTTGGGATTGCACGAACGAGTTCGGCAGCGACGGGAACTGCTGGCGGAACCATCGATCCAGCCGCATGCGGTCGTCTTTGGGTGCAATGCAGTGGCGAAACCAGCGCAGCTGCTGCGTCCATCGAGCCATGTCTGTGTATCCACTTGACAGCTTCTGCGAATGATCGAGAAGGTTTGCACCTGGTTCTGGCACTGCTACCAAACCAATTGCGCGGACCATCCAAATCCCAGCCGCCATATCTACCAATCATATTGGCTGATTCGAGGTAATTGACCAATCAGAAGCACGCATGTCTGCCTTTCTTGGCATGGCGACGGCATTCATTGCGCGTCAGCATCAAGAGCAAAGCGTTGCGTAGAAGCGAAGGCGATGGCGATGGCGACTGTGTCGGAAGAGAAGCAGGCCAAGTTCCACCAACAGCGCAAGGTCATCGTTGACCTGCTGTCCAGTGCTCAGAGTGAGTGGAAGCGCATTGTGAGATGGAAGCGTGTATACAGTGGTTGATTGACATGGCGCACGTGCGCTCTGAAGATGGCGACTTGGATTTGTTCAAGAAGACCATCGAAGCCATTCAGGCGAGCGGCACCAAGGATTTCGTGGGCATCATGAGCGAATACAAGGATGGCAACAAGCGTACAGCGTTGCACTTTGCTGCCGCCAGTGGCCGCCGCAAGGTCCTCTCGTACATCCTCGAGCGCGCTGCGAGGTGCGTGACGTGATGATCATCAAAAGTTTGCCTTGCTCCTCACCGACACGAGGATGCTGATGTTAATTGTGCTATGTAGCTGCATCAACGAGCAGGATGACGAAGGTGCCACACCATTGGTGCTTGCTGCTAAGTAGAACGAGTTTGCGGCGGTGAAGTTGCTGCTCGATGCGGGCGCCGACGCCACTATTGCCAAGACCAACGGTCTCAGTGCGCTTCACCAGGCTGCGGCCAACGGTAGCATTCGTACGTGCCGTCTGCTGTTGGAAAAGAACGCCGACTTGGAAGCGCGCACGATGAACGGCACTGCATTGCACTTTGCCGTCAGCGAAGACCGTCAGAAGACCGTCGAGGAGCTCCTCAAGCGCGGTGCCAATGTCAACGCGTTGAACGAGAAGGGCGTGACTCCGTTGATCTTGTCCTGCCTCAAGAACTCGGCGGCGGTTGCCAAGGAATTGCTGGTCGGCAACGCCGATTTGACCCCAACTATCATGGCGGGAATGACGGCTCTCCACATCGCTGCCGAGGTGGGCTTCGCCGACGTGGTCAAGGAGTTCATTGAAACCCGCAAGGATGACACCGCTGCTGTTGCCAACGTCAAGTCGGAGGCTGGCTTGACGCCAATTCAGCTGGCTGCTGGCTCGGGCCACCGCGAAGTTGTGGAGCTGCTTAAGCCACTCTCGACTGGCTTCGAAAGTACCAACGTCGACCAGCTCATGAAGACGGAAAAGGCCAAGGTCGAGTCCTACCGCGAGGAGCTGAAGAAGAAGGAGAAGGCTGATCTTGAGGCCCAAGCTGAGGCCGCCAAGCTCGAGAAGTTCAAGGCTGCCGGCGGCATCGTCGCCGAAGAAGACGTCGTCGTGCCAGAAGCTGTGCCAGTGGATGAAGAAACTACTGCAAAGGCGGTTGCGCTGAAGGAGCAGGGCAACAAGGCCTACGTGGCCAAGGACTTTGCTCGTGCCATCGAACTGTACTCGCTGGCGTTGGAACTCACCCCAGCGGACCCACTGCTCTACAGCAACCGCTGTGCGGCGTACTTGGGTGCTGGTGAAGCCAAGAAGGCGCTGCACGACGTGCGTGTCTCCAAGAAGCTCAAGCCAGATTGGGCCAAGGCATGGTTCCGTGAAGGCCAGTGCTTGGAGGCGCTCAACTTGTTCGAAGAAGCTGCTTATGCCATGTGGCAGGCTATTCTGTTGGCGCCAGGCGATGCCATGTTGGAGAAGCGATTCAAGGCGTGCGTGGAGCGTGGCCGCACGGAGCACCAGGCCAAGCAGAAGGCGGAGAAGGAGGAGACCTAGCCAGAGGAAAACTAATTAATAACTCGTCCATGGGATTTGTCGCACTTCATCCACCGCAATTTGCCTCATTCCACATAACAACTGGGTTTAGAATACATTTAACACGATTTTCTCTGTGTGTGTTTCCCTCTACATTCACTCTTCACGCTGCAGTTGAAGTTGGCGGCCATGAGCGCGGAAGACGACGCGGAAGCACACGACGCGGTCGAGTATGTCAGGGCGCTCGCTCGATATGAAGAACTCACTGAGCGCAGACGACAGTACTTCACTCAGCCGAAGGTGGAAGCCACGAAGGAGCGAAACAGAATGTTCATCATCAGCGACGACAAGCCGTGGTGTGTCTTCGGACGCCAATCGGTGTTGCAAGTGCATCGTTTCGTTTTCGAGCGCTGTGGCCTGCAGATGACAGCGTTACATCGAGCCTGTGCACAAGGAGACCTAATGTCTGTGCGCACTATTGCTCAGCGGCAGCAATGCTGTTTTCTGGCAAGGGATGGCAGTGGTCGGATTCCGCTGCATCATGCTGTGGTTCACGAGCGATCTCGAGTCATTAAATGGATCCTGGGCCATCGAAGAGATGCAAAGCTGCAAGTGCATGCGCGAGATTTTGTTGGGATGACGCCGGTGCACTTGATGCTCGACAAGTTGCGCGTTAAAGCACAGAAGACGAGAGTTTGCACTAGTCAGCACGAACCGTTACCTGCGCGTGCATTTCAACTAAAGAGGCAATCGCGTGCCTATCCCCACCTCTGGAAAAGAGCAGACGAGATGATCCGGCTAGTATCACCATCATTGAAGTCAGAATCGATCGATAGATTTGACCGTGATTGCAGAGGAGATGAATGGGACGCGGTGCGCTACGGAGATTGCGAACGACTGCGGTTTCTGCAACCTCCAGACAGCGCCCAATCCCGACGTATGCTGAAGTCACTGATGCTTTCCGAATTGCGGTGGACCCTACTACACGAAGCATGTGATCGTCGGCAGTCTGTCATAATCAACTACCTTATCAATGAAGTGGGCGTCGACCGTTTGTCAGCGGATGCGTCAGGGGCCACACCGTTTCATTATGCAGCGATGAGAGGATTTTTTGAAGGCTGTGTGCTGTTTCTTGATCAGCAATTTTCAGTTGGAACAGAATCCGACGAGATCATGGACACGGAGGTACTTCACTTGGCTCAAGACAATCGTGGGCGTACGCCGCTGGTTTGGAGCATGTTGTCTCCGTCTTTTCGAAGCAGCAGCCACACTTCACTCATCAAGTACTTGGTCCGCCGATGCCCATCTTCCCAATTGGTCCAAGACGCAGATGGATTTACGGCGCTTCACTACGCGATTTGGAGAGGATCGCTGGAGCTGGTGAAAGAATTTGTCGCTCTTGGGGCCAATGTAAATACATCCACGTTCTCGTTGGGGGTTTGGTCTCCATCGCCAGAGTTTCTACCAGATTCATCAGGCGTGAAGTTCAAGCGTACGGCAACGTGGGCTCCGTGCGGAGAACGGTTTCGCCGTCGACTTTTGTCGACTTCAACTCAAGGCGAAGCAGTAAATGATAGCAATCAAGAAGTCTCGGCAGCTGACGGCGAGGACAATGATATTGTCACAGCACAATCGAGGTACGTGGTACTTGACGTGCTCGTTAACATTGCGCTCAATCACTTGCTGTCCAACCAGAGTCGTTGCAAAGAGAATGCACGGAATCGATGAAGGCATTGTCATTCGTCGAGATACCCTTTGGTATTGGATACCTTCTTTTACCAAACGCAATTTTGTCTTGTCAAAACGTGAAAAGTTGACCAGCAAGCGCTCTTTGAATTTGGCGTGTATGGAGGGAAATGACTACGGCTGCCGCCGCTATGGCGGAGTGTGCCAAAGTTGCTTTGAGCTTTCAATGAGCGCGAGTCCCCCCGTAAGCTTCAATTCCAAGGTGAGGCATTCGGTGATTATGCCGTTACCTCTAGCAATTCGTAGAAGTCGCGTTGGGAAGAGTGCTATATATGTGGCCGTCATCAAGTTTCTTCTGAACAATGGTGCGCTGCTCAATGGAGATACCAATGGAAAGACAACTGAATCACCTTTGTCAGAAGCTGTCAAAGGTGCTGCTGATGGCTTCGAAGTACTAGAACTCGTGTTGTTGCATGGAGCGAAGCGCATGAATGGAACTGAAGTCGAGAATTTTTGCAGTTCAACAATCCGTTCCCAAAATGCTGAGGCTGCAGTGGCACGTTTGTTCGAGTTTATTGATATTGGACACCATCTGCTAGTTGTTTGTCTTTTGTTTACACGGGGCTGGTTGGGCGCACTCGATTGCATCTTGGATCGTATGGATCATTTATCGCCGTCAGGTCCGTCACGTTGTGCAGATGGGGACGAGCATGTCATCGAAGAGACATCCATTGCTCGCACGTGGAAAAAGATTGCAGATTTTATGTGTGCTATGCGGCAACTTCCACCAAAGACTATCACAGCCGTCCATCTGAATTATCTCCTCGCTGTTGCCAATGGTGTTCACGACGACAATAACGCCTGTGATGCATGGAATCAACTTATGCTAGCGTCATTTCAATACTTCGTACGAGACCGCCGAAATCAGGTCCATGTGAACGATGACGATGAAGCATTGTTGATTCGCTGCGAGAACCGATATTCTCAAAACTTAAAGTGTGAGCTCAGGATGTGCACACTCGAACTGGTCTACTGTGCAATCGAATCGGGATTCTTCAAACTTGCACAAAATCTACTTGAGAAGCGGTTTATCAGCTCCCCCACCAGTATTCTCGACATTGATGGACTCCTTCGCTCATGTCTATCAGCAATGCGTGCCGACAGAAGAGGGCTGATTGAATTCATCGCTATCGTCTTTCAGCACATGGAAAAGTCAGGTGTCATGCAATTTTCGGCTCTGGCACTAGCGATGGCAGCGCACTTAAATCTTCCACTTGCTTTATTCGAGAAAGTTGCGAACACGTTGGCGATCATGCTAGGCAGCATAAAGGTGCGCAGCGGTGGGAAAACGCTCACCCAGTGGATCATCCACCATGACCGAGAAGATCTATGGGCTTGCGTCCTCTCCAGGTGTGATGACATTGCAGCGTTGTGGGCTCGGTGCGTTTGTGATGCAAATGTAACTGGTTCGAGCTGGCGGACTCGCCTGTTGTCTGAAGAACCGCAATGGCAATCGGATGAACAAAAATATGGGATCATACTGCAGTTATTCGCCAGCGTCGCAATTCGGCAAGATGATGCTGAAGTCGCCAAATTCGCCATCGAGAACATGACAAGCAGAATATCGATCGTCGAGATATTGCTGCAGTCGGATTTCGTGACCTTATGCTGTTGGTACAACGCCCCGAAAGTACTCCAGTATATCCACAATCATGCTGCCGTGTCTGCTGAAGTTTGGATGGAATCCATATTAGGAAGTCGATCGATGATATCGGAAGACTGCGAAATGCATGTTGCAGATGTCTGCCGCCTCCTTGGTCACCATAAGCTCGCAAGCATATGGGCTACTTACCTTTGCGATGGTCCCAACCGGGCGTCGCCAGCGCAGCCCTTGCTTACACCTCTCGACTATTATGCAGCCGACATACTACCGGAAGCTCTGCCAGTCGTGGGGTTGTTTAATTTGATCATATCCAACAGTTCAAGTGTGCCGCCGTTGTTGAGTCAGCATCGGGGGCCTCTCTCACACATCAACAGCGTTGGTGGCTGCCTACGAACAGCGTTGTTATACAATCAGGTGCCCCATGTCCACGCGATTGCTGAGTGTGGATTTCCCTTCCCAGTGCTTCCAAACGACGAATCATTGGTCACCGAACTTCTCTTGGAATGTGGTCGTGGTGCTGCCTTGGAGACTCTGCAGGTGTTGTGTGAATACCTCGATTCGTCTTCAGAGCGGGGTTGTTTGAGCATGATGACAATTAACTCGGCTCAAACAATCTGGAGTTCAATTGCGAAACATTCGTCTGCACGCTATGGAGATATTGTTTCTCTTCTCTTGAAGCATGGACTCCCTCGTGGTCGTCTTGCTGGAGATGGAGTTGAAACGACGCTGATGCATTACGCGGCTACGCTTGAAGATCCCGTCTCATCGAGTCAAATTATCACGTCGTTGTTGGAGTGCGATGGTGGCGATATTAACGTCCCCGATGCCTTCGGCAACACACCGATCACGTACAGTCTGGCTTCCGGACGGCTTCAGCAGGCTTGTGATATTTTATTGCTTGAGACAACACCACGAGCTCGCCTTGAGGCAGAGTTTGAAGGCCAATCGATGTTTTACTACACTCTCCAGCTACTGCCGTCGTTATCGTGGCGACTGCTGCTGCAGCAACTGCTGATAAGAATGCGCAACCGAGCATTCCTACATTGCGTGGCGGAAGATGGGTGCTGCGCGTGCAAAAGCTTTGAGTCTCCTGATTCAGAGCGAGAACACCAAGAGTCTGAAAGTGAGTGCACCTTTTGCTGCCACCAAGCAAGCTATCACACGCGAGTTCCATTCCCTCCATGGTTTACAGATCAATATGAAACGTACCTCGGTATTGCAAGCGATCACACATCCCCGAGAAACGACGATGAATACCAATTTACAGAGTCCAATAGTAAGGGGACGCGGGAGGAAGAGATCGAGAACACGCGAGGGCGTCTTGACAACTCTGCTTTAAGACTGGTCACCGCTGCGCGGTATGGAGATCTGATTAGATCTTTCGGTTTGTTTGGTGAATGTCACGAAGCTGAAAGTAGCGGCGCGATTCCTGCGGAAGACATCAACGAGCAAGTCATGCCGTCAAAGAAACGTCGCTCAAAGCCAAACTGGAACACCACGTGGGACACACCGACGTCGGCTTGGGCGATGACGACAACGGGAGAAACTAAAGTCGACGAGAATCCAAATCCAGCGATTGAGACAAGCGGTAGCACCGAAGCCGACGAGAGCAATCTTCCGTCGTGTGCGCACTTTCGGGTACTGCGTCAACCTGTGCCCATGCTCCAGTGTCGTTCACTTCCGCAGTCATATCGCTGCGAGCTGAAGGCGATCCACTCGGCGACATGCACTTGCTTCAAACCTGAATTGTTTGTGTCTCCAGAACAAGTTCAATATGCGACTATCTGTCGATGGCTTCGCACCGACACGAGCAATCAATTGGGCTCACTGACCAGTCAACAATCGGACCTCGATAAGCTAAAGAATGCCTGGAAGCGATGGCATGATCACACGCGTTCGTCCATTCAAGTGTGCTCCCAAGTCCCTGTGGACGGATTGCCGGAACTCGATGGCGCACAAAGGAAGCATCGTCATCGTCAGCTGCGAGCATACTTGCTGCACTGGCGTTCAGCATTGCTGTTCCAGGCATTTTTCCGGTGGAAGCATAGCAACCAAAGCTATGGATTGATGCACCACAATGTCGAAACTGTTGCTGACCAGTTGAGCGATGTCAAACGCTTGATTCGACGCAAGGAGCTGCAACGACAGCATCTACAAATGGTCCAAGCAGTCGCTACGTTCAATGCCAGACATCAACGTCATCGACACGTCGTAGCGGATTGATTAAAGTGACGAGGAAGCAGAAGGTCGCATGCAGTTTCAGGTTGTCACATCATATTCAGCTCATCAAAAACGCACCAGACTACAGCAACACCAACGAACGTCTGATTAATCGTAGGGAGACATCCCTCATCGTCGACACATATACAGACTCCAAGATCGTTGCCCCTGGTGACAAGACGCTTCAATGCCAGCATTGGATCTCTTCTCAGCGTCCACATTCTCTAACTTGGTGCTTGACATCGTCGTTGTCGTCGCCTTCCTTGGGCTTCCTCTTGCAGTCTGTTGATAATAATGATAATTCTCTGCTAATTGATCTCTATAGGTCCGATGCTCTCCATCCAGGCTGCAGTCTCCAGTTGAGACCGCCCATCAGCGACGCCTCACAGGTCGTCCATCTCGAAGATATCCTCGGTGGTCACTGGTCGCCACTGGTTTTCCTCAAACTGCTCATCATCTTCATCTTCGGGGATCGTGCCTTCATTAGACGACGTCTCCGACACGTTGGACGCAGCGCGCTTGGCGGCTGCCGCCTGGTTGCTCGCTTCGAACGATTCACGCGCTTCTAAAGACAGCTTGTAGTTCCAGTATTCATCCCACAGCCGTGCTTCGTGCTGCGTGCGACTGTAATCCGAGTCGAATGACGGCAGGCGACTCGGCTTGCCCGACGACGCACTGCTGCGTCGTTTCCACTGCTGCTGCTGCGGGATCGGCACAGGCGGCGAGCATGCTATCATGCGATGGCCAGAGAACGAGGACGACTTCGTGCCCACAGCGTCAGCCCCCGCGTGACGATGGATGCCCGCGCCAGGCTGCGACTGCGGGATCTTGAGACCTAGGAACGCTGCCAGCTCGGGGCTATCAACCAAGAACGAGTCCTCGTCGTACGGTGCCACCTCCACGGCATCCATCCACTCTTCGTCTTCTTCATCCATCTCTGGCTCCATCGGCCCCACATCAGCGTCGGCATCGTGGCTGTCGTCTGCGCGCGTAGGTTCACCATGCAACTGCGAGATGTTCTGACGCGTCTCCTGCAGCAACGCGTCGTCAAAGCGCACGGATTTGCGGCGCATCAGCGGCATCTTGACGGGATCAAATGCGCAATTCACCAAGGCAAGGCACTGGCACACACAGCACAACACGCGCACGTCTCAACCAGGGCGTCCGAGGCCGTGGAATGCTACGTCCAGTCGATAGCGCTGGTGGTGGTTCCGTTCCCGTGGCAAGCCAATCTTTCGCGAACTGAGAGAGTCGAAGGCCGAAGGTGCGCCCGTCGAACGACTGCGACAAACCCGGGGCGCTCCCACCTGGCGCCACTGCACCCATCCGAACAGAGCGCGCCCTAAGCCCCCCTGTCGAAGGTGGAAGGCTGGCGGGCTCCAGCCAATCAGCGGCGCGCGCTGGCCAGCAGCTCGGCGTCACGCGGCAGCCGACACCAGGCGCTCAGATTCAGGTTGCCAATGCAGGCGCACAAAGCATGATTCGGACCGCAGCAGCAGTTTTTGCCGCAAGGGTGTGACGGACAGCTTCATGGTCAGCAGCAATTGCGGGGCTGTCATGGAGAACGAGGTGACCACATGGTGTGATTGTGGACACGTGTGGCCACCCGCCCACTCGATCTTGTTGAGCCACGGTTGGGCGTGGGCGTCAAGTTGAAAGCCAGGGGACGGGCCATGTTGAATCTGATGAGGAGGAGCGCTCTGATTGGCAGAAAAGGCGCGCAGCTCCCGTGTGGCCGTTTCCTTCGAAATCGGAGGCTCGGTCGACCGACCAGGGATGACGTCATGGCGATGGAGGCGTGGCGCGGGCGCTGGTGGTGCCAATGACCAGGCAGCACTGGAAATGCGCGGCAGTCTCAGACTCGGCATGGGAGGCGGAGACTGCGATGTTGCATGTGGTGTCGGTAGAAAATATCATGGGGCGTTCACGCAGCCAACCAGCCAGATGTGCTGCCATGAAGCCGTTGCCCTGAGAGAGTGTGTGTGTGTGTGTGTGAGAGAGAGAGAGAGAGAGAGAGAGGAGAGTGGCGTGGACGAAGTTGCACTGTGGCTTGGGGAGAGTGGGATCGGCGCGTTCTGTCTCGCTTTCCAATTCGAATGAAAGTGATGGCGACTGGGACTTGCCTTGCTCGCTGCGTGTACCATTTAGTACCCACGCCGTGAGCTGTGGACTGTCTTGAACACTTCTAGATTGCTTTTTATGCACAGGAGTGGACATTATGAAGACGTATGGAAGAGAACGAGATAAATGCAATTGGACATTTTATTTGAGTCCATCTATGTACTTTGAACATTAAATTTGCGTCCAATCTATGCAGTAATAAACACGCTGAAGTTGCAGCGATAAATAGCTCTAAATATTTTAGAACTCTTCCGAGTTGTAACCCGAAGAGGCATCAGCCATCACATGATCATCTACCAGTCGAGCGTGCACTAGATGCACGCGAACGAGATGAGTATTGGATTAAGGTGTGACGATACGACAACCGACGCAGAAAGGCACTTTGCGATAGCCCTGAAGGCCATGAGAGTTCTGGTAGACTCGACCTTCAGCCGTGGCAGTCTTGCGAAATGTTCGGTGCTTGCTTCTATGCAATTCGAATCAATGCATTGCTTACTAGAGCTGTTGTGGTGCTTCAATTCAGTTGCGAATTGCAACTAATTGGCGAATTGTGCCCCCAAATCAATTCCATGTCACTTTTCGTACGTTTGATATGTGTCTCTTGAATGAGAGTTGCTTCAATCAAATCGATACGCATTCAATTGATGCTTTCGTTAGGTGCGTTTCTTTTTGGTCCCAAGGAAAATTGAATTTTGGATCTGGATAATTGGTATACGAGATGATCAATACATCATCATCATCTCATATTCCTTAGATTTTTATCTTTATTTTTCTAGAGTCACTGGGTCAAAATATATAGGAATATAATGTTTCTAGAAGTGCTCTAGGTTGTATTTTCGTGCTTACTTTTGTCCCCACATCATCTAGATCCACACTGGGTCGCAACTCTATTGTCAGGGGCCACAGCTGAATCAACTTTGACAGGTGTTCTGGTGTGCGATTTAATTAATGTGTCACTCACAGTACTGTCAGTCGCAGACTGCACTTGATCATCACTCACAAGATGCGGAGTGATTGTAATCTGATCGGAGTTTGCCGTCTTGCGTTTTCATTGGCTGAAATTGGCATTGGTATGGAGCGCAACGAAAGGTAGACGACAGCTTCACGTGAGCTTCACGCGCACTTGCCTTCTCATTCTCAATTTTACCACCAACAAAAAACAAAAAACAAACAAAACAAACAAAACAAACAACATCAACAAGATGGACAACAACAACAACAACAACAACAACCAGCAATCCAAGCTCCCACCAGCTCGTCTCCGCTTTACTTTGAAGGAAGTCGTTCGCCAGAAGTGCGAGAAGTGCACCAAGCCTGTTATTGCGGACCACGCCCCGTATCTCTGTCATATCCATTGCAAAAATCCGGACAATGGATGGTGCTACTTGACGCGCATGGAGGTCACTGCCATCAACTTGATGCGTGATCTTGATTGTGTTGAAGAAGCTATCGCCTATCTCAATGAGCTCAAGATGAAGCAAGAACTACAAGCAATGATGGGATCGATGCAAATTGACAATGAGCCAGAACCCACCAATCAACGTCGCGATCGTCGCGTTACAGAATATGCTGGCTGGAGTATGTGCACTTGACCATACTCCAGCCAACATGTTCTGTGACCGACTGTGAGTGTGGCTGACCTGGCCACCGGTCGTGTGGCCCACGCCATCACAGAATATGCTGGCTGGAGTATGTGCACTTGACCATACTCCAGCTGTCACGGGCCGGGACCGTGACGCGAGGAGGCGCGGAGGAAGCGTCGAGACGTGCGTGGAGCACGTCACTGCGGGACCGGAGACTGGTTCCAGGCAAAATTAACTCT